>JAPYZP010000713.1:0-39513 GCA_030522985.1 Torymus sinensis | reverse complement strand
ACAACCAGAAAAACCTGGTTTGGTAAGTGTGCTCGAAAAAAAATTTTCAAAAGTACTTTTGGGCTTTTGTCCCAGATTTCGTGGGATTTGCACATATGCGCTCGCGCGCTCGCAGGTGATTTGCATGCAACACTGATTGAAACGACTTGTCGAACAAGCCTCGCGGGGCTTGGCCGCCGCCGGCAGCGCTCTCTCTCTCTCTCTCTCTCTCTCATTCTCTCTCTCTCTCTCCCTTCTGCAGCCCGCAATCGACGCGCGCGTATACGCGCTTTGTATATGTGTATATACACCTACGGAGGAGAGGTGTGTGCGAGCAAAGTGCGCGCTTGTAGCCACGTAAGTATGCACTCGTGTTCTCTCCTCTCGCGGGAGGAGAGCGAAAGAGAGAGACGGAGAAAGTTTCGTATTCCTCGCGGCTGCTGCCTGCTGCTGCTGCTGCTTGTTCGTCGTCGATGTGTCCTCTCGAATCTCGTATGCTGATGAACAAATTGACGCATTGTTTTGCCATTTCTCATTTTTCGCGGCCATTGTCTCGAAGCGCGGCTGCGCTTTCTTTCTCGCTCTTTTGTGTCTGCGCGCCGCGCGGAGGAGACGGATCAGCGGTACCACTTGCACCCCGACATTTGCCATCTTAATAACACGTCGCGCGAGCCCGCGCGCGAGCCTGGAATTAGGCTGCTTTTTCTGCCTCAGCTGATGCCTGCGTGTACACAGCGCGCCGAGGAAGTGCGGAATATTTATTAGCGGCCGAAGGAGGATGCGCGGACGGTGTGGTTATATACCCGAGCGCGTGAGCGTTGGGTGCAAAGGTTTCGCGCGGCGAAATGCAAATTGAAAATAAAGCCACGCGTGCGATTATTTCGAGCCGTGAGAAAGCGACGAATAATGTAAGTGAAATACATAAAATTCCTGCTAAACGTACATCGTATTCCTAGTAGTGTTAAATAAGTAGATAAGAGACGTGGTTTAGTCAGACACTCGTACGCCGATTGCAAAGGTGACGTTTCTTTACGCTTCTAGGAGTTTGAAACATCGAAAGTGCTTTAAGTACATATTTCCTTATGACTCTTTCGGATTATAGCGATAAGAAATGTAAATTGGCGGCCACCGCTTTGTAGTTTTCATCTTATTTACAGTCAGATTTTCATATCTTTCTGGTTGTCTAATTTTAGAAATGTTTGACTTCACGCGCTTTTGTGAATTACTCAAGTAATTTGAAGAAAAAGTAATAAACTCGTGTTTGTTTAAAGCTATCACTCGAGCGAAGTTCTGAAAATTTTTCAAAATTCCTACTGATTTACTTTATTTGCTCAATGAAGAGTTTTGACGAGTTCATGAATGATTGTATCTTGTTTTAGTATATTTTTTCAGTTGATGTTTTATTTTTTCCCAGCATACTGGGAAGTACAAAAAATTTTTCTTTAATAAATAAATATAAAATTTTAATTTAACAAGTGGAATCTTTCGTTTTTCGTTATATAATGTCTGATAATAAGAACAATAATATAATTAAATTTAAAAATAAAATAAAAAAATATATTTAATACGATTGGTTGATTTACACAATCGAAAAGTGAGGAAAAGAGGGAACGGCTGGTAAGGATAAGATAAGGTGCGAATAAAGTAATCGAAAAGTATATCTGTTCTACGTCTTGGCGAATTTTTATTGGTAGATCGGTGTGTGGTGGACGAGTCCACAAAGTACATTGCGTCATCTTGATTGTGCATCGCGCGCCTCAATAATGTAACAGCAATCGTTATCGTTTGTCGCTGACAATTGTTAACTCCATTTTTCTTCTTCACCTCGCGTGTTTGTGCTGTCAGCACTTGGTGGTTCCCCTTCGTTTTCTTTCGCAAGGGGGAACCGGTAAAGAGTGGGTGTACTTCGTACGCATGTGTATATTTCGTGTATTTTCGCGCGTGTGTGGATGGATGTGTACTCGTATGGTTACATTAATAAAATGCCGCGGCACTTCGGGGAGAAGAAAAAGAAAGTTTGTTTTAGCGCGCTCGTGCCTCGATCGTATAATGCGTTTTGTAAAGCTAAAGCGATAGAGACTTGAGATAGTAGTATACATCGTACATTGTAAGTGTGTATTTTATTGCTGTATAACTCATTTCAATTATATCACTCCTAATAGTACTAGGTACAACAGGATGCGACTCCGTTTCTCTCTCTATATGGGTAGTTTTCATTACTTCATTTTTTTTCGACTCGGCCTATCGACAGCTACATGACTAAGGACTATCCGATCATACTTTTATAAAATTATAATAATATATATATATTTATATTCGTGATGTCCTATTATTTATAATATAATAATAATAATATTAATAATAAAATAATAATAATAATAATAATAATAATAATAATAATAATATTAAAAACGCCGTAATACGTTATAAGCTATGTACAAAGCGCAAACGCAGTCTCATTTCTTTTGGAGATACAATAGATACAAAGACGAAGGAAAGACGAAGGAAAGGAAAAAACGTAAGTATCGCGTCGATCTGATTTTCTCTCGCGCGGCTGAACAGTACATAATATGCGTGCACTCGCGTGGGCGACACGCGAAAAAGCGGAAGTGAGCCGCGCACAATGCGAAGTAAACTCCGTGGCTTACTACGCGCTCCCTCTTGCTCTCAGCTGGCAGCGGGGCTCGAACGAACGAGACACACGCTCTCGATATTGGGGATCGAGAGGCCGCAGCTGCAGCGCGCGCACGCGCGAATAATTAACGCTCGGCTGGGCCGTTTCTCGCGATCGTTTCCTGAAACGCGATAGCCTTCCCGCCCGTGTTTCTCCTTTTCTCGCGACTGCAGCGCTCGTTCGCGCGACACTTTTCTCGCCGCAGCGCGCTGCAGCAGTGTCGGATTTCGAATTGTCACCCGCCACTGCGCTGAAGATCGAGATTTCGCCTTTAGACAGGGGGGGATACGCGAAGGTTAACGATCGGAATGGGCTTTGGCCGGTTTTCGCCGAGCGAAAAGATACTGTGGTCGTGCCAACCGAAACAATGTACGATTTAATCTTTTTCAGCGGAGCGTCCCTTTATCAATCCACGGGACCCGATAGCCACAATATTTTTTCGCGTACAATTTTCAAGATAATTTTAAGAATTAGCTTGAGATCAACATCCGATCGCGTTCATATTTCATGATTTTGAGAAAATTACAACTGCCTCTATATATGACCTATACAAGGTGAAATTCTCCTCAATCATTCGGAAAGTAAATCAAATTTCATTTCCACTTCGATCATTAGTAAAAATGACGCGGGAACGTGTCTTAAATATCATTTTGGCGAGCGCGACAGATTTTGAAACTCAAGCTTTCCGAACATTGCCAAAGCCCGCGATGTGAGAGAGTGTTGGAAAAAAAAGAAAGGGGCTCGCGTTTCGGCGAGAAGCCGCACGCAGCCGATCATCGGCCGATCGATCGATCGATCGCTCGCTCGCCGGCGGAATGCAATTAATTATTATTCGTGCCATCGCGCGCTCTCCGCGACGTCGCATCGCCGCGCGGCGGTCGCTCGTCACTTTCGCGAGAGCGCGCAGGCCCCAGCCGACGTTGCAAATAAGTCGCTCGTGAAATGTCGCAAGCGGAGCGCGCATATAGGTACTCGCGAGGCGAGCGAGAGGGGAACGAGGCAGGAATCTCGCTCTCTCTGGCCCTCCTCGGACGGCGACGTGTCGCCCGAGGGTTGGGCGTGGCTCGGTAGCTTAAAGAATCACTTGGTGCGCGCGTTGCCCGGTAGCCTCGCTGCTCGTTCCCTTCTCCCTTCGACCTGCGCTCGCGCGTGTTATTACGTAGTCCAATTTCAGCCGGGAGGCCCCGAGCTCTCGACTACACTCCCTCCTTCTCGCGCGCTCTTCCCTGCTGCGGCCTCGGTGTTCGCTGGCCGTTGCTGCTGGCGATGGCGACTCTCCGCTGGTGCTTCTTCTTCTGCTCGGTGTTTAGCCAGGACGAGAGTGCGGGACATGCTTTTTTGCGGGATCAGCGGGAGATGAAGACGTGTGTCGAGCGTGAGAGAAAACAGGTGGAGAGAGACACGGAAAAGTGGCGAGAGTAAACAGACAGACAGACAGATAGAAAGAGTGATCATAGAGACATATGTGAGAGAGGGACTGCTGGACTAGCGAGAGCGCGGGAGTTTTTTTTCACGAAAGGTCCCGCGTCAATCAGCGCCGGTACCTAAATAGCGTTAGCACGTTTGCGTCGCGCGTGTCCAACGACGACGAAAAACAGCGGACGGACATATTGCCGAAGTGAAGAGGTTCAAACACTGGGATCATCATTGGGATCGTTATTTTGTTTTCATCTATGTGCGATAAGGTATAATCTACATTGTTTACGAACGGGTAGGTTTTGGATAGAGAAGAGTGTGCAGAGGGAGGGATGCTTAGGTAGGAAGATAGGGGGGCACTGGCGAGTTGGCCGCATGGCTTCTAGTACCTAGAGTAGCCATTCGAATAGCCATTCGAGTAGCCGTTGGAACCCTTGTAGGGAACGGAGTGTATGCTCCTGGAACAGAGATAGTGCCAAAACGAGAGGTGAGAGGATGTGCTGCTGTGCTGTCGGCAATATTTCTTTTTTTTTACTGCTTTTTGCGTTCTTTTAATATTTTTTTTTTAATCATTTTGTTAGTGTTAAGTTTCATTATACCCACATACATGATGCATCGTCACTGTCGGCGGGAAAGCTCTTCGCGTCGTCGCGAGTGCCCTCGAGCCGCGGCACGGAACGCGTTAGTGGCCAGTCGCGCAAACTACGTATATATAAATAACATATATCAAAACCAAAGTTCTACTACGCACTAGAGGCTGCAGAGACGGTTTCTTTAAAAACAAGAAGTACCACAGAAGGAGAGAACAAAACAAAAGAAAAAAAAAGAACTAGAAAACAATCGTAAATATCACAGTCGTGCAAAGTTACAATAATAACCGCGCGCTGGCCGTGTCGTTCGTGCCCTCGAGGATGCAGACGCGACTCTTTACGAAAGCTCCCTCGCCGAGCGGTGCCCCGATGCATATATCTCGGGGTAACGTTGCGTCGCCATTCATATACATATTAATGCGCAATCGAAACTGACCGTTCATCTTTTATATCACTTCCCACGTCCACAGTACATAGTGTTAGTATCAGAGTGCAGAGTATGCGGCATGCGGGGTAGAGTCTGGGCATAGGGTCAAATAAAGGGGAGAATGTAACAAGCAGAGGCAATAAAAACAAAAAAAAAACTTAAAAACGCGACGCGACGTCCTCGACTAATAAGAAAGGCTCAAGTGGATAAAAAGTGCGCACGCGCGCGCGCGAAAATGCGGCGTGGCGAACAAAGCTTTGAATGCATGTAGCGGATGGTGGTCGGGCGTGGGTCTGGGGGTGGCAGATATACTGTGTATATCATTTTTTGTTTTTCTTTCTTTTCGGCCTTTTTTTCTCTTTCTCATTGTCTTATGTAGTGCGCTGTTTTTTTTAACAATTTCGCGCGTGTGAATATGTGTGTGCGTGCGTGTGTGTCTGTGTCTGAGAATGCGTGAGAAGGCAGGAGGTTCCGAGCGAGCTCCCGCTCACCGCCACCCACATCTACAACAGAAGAGAAAAAAACAAGACCACCGCCATTACACACAAGGTATCCATTAGCTGTACCAGAAGGGAGAGACCGCACGAGGTTTTGCGCACGCGTGTCTGCGCATGTGTGCCGCACACGCACGCGCCGCAGCGCGTTGATCGTCTCAAGGGGACCCGAGAGAAAGAGAGACAGAATATGAGACAGAGTTATGCGCACGCGCCAGTTTTAACGTTCGTCGTTATACGATCTGCGCGTTAGGCGGCTGCCCCTGACCCTCTCTCGCCCTCGCCGCCGCCGTTGGTGATTTGCGACGAGACTCGACGATCAATTTTAGACGATTTTCAAAGTTGCATTCTCGCGAGCCATTCGCCGCGAGGAGACCTATACCCCCGCGAAACTATACAATTTGGTGCTGGCTTTTATGATCTTGATGCTTCTATTCGCAGTATTAGTCTGCTGGCGCGCTCTGTAAATCTTGGCAACGTGCCTTTATTGTCATGCTCTTAATAAACAAGATTTTTTTCAATTTAGATTTTCATCTCAATGTACGGTCTCGCGTAAGAAAGTTATCAGTAATGCACAGGAATTTCGTTAAAATGCTCGTAAAACTCACATGTAATTACAAAGTGTGTTAAGTGCTAGCGTTACTTTATGTTTAACGAGAATAAAATTTATGAACTACGTTGGTACATATATTATAACATGTAAATATTCAACAACCGATATCTACAAATCGACCTTGCACATGGCCAATAAATAATTATAATTATACCCAAGAATGTAACCAACTACGGCGCGATTGTACACCGGCATGGAAATTTGCGTTCAACTGATGAACGCGCGTCTCTGTCTCATTTTTCGGTACGACTTCTCTTCATGATGCGTCGCGTATACGTAATTTCAGGTAATAAGTGGGATAATCCTATGACGTAGTCGTCGTATGGGTCATCAAGTATAATTCTACTAGTCGTGTTATGGTGTGTGTCCTCATGCTAATCATTCCAAGAGATAAGTACGTTATTTTTTGCTATGTTACAGTCATTAATATCAGAAATATATATATATGTTTTTTTCGTGCAGGTGCAAATCTTGTTAATTTCGTTCTCAGATGGATTATGCAATGTGCACGCGTGAAAACGTGTCGATTACAACGAGCAAAGATCTTTTGCCACTTCAAGTTCATTGTAGCCACTGAGAACGAAGCTTGTGTTACATCTTATACTTCTATAAATAAATCTAATGAAGTTTTACTTTGGAAAAGCGCAGGATGAACGTATAACTTGATTCAAAGTGCGATCAATTCTGAAATGTTAGATTGTTTGATATTCAATATCAGTGATAATTTATTTGGAATACAAATCAGTTCATTCGAGGCTGTTTCAAAGTATTGCTAAGTAATAGAAAGACTCGATAAGGTGGCCCAGAAGGAAGCCGCCATGGCTCATTACACGCGTATCTTTCATCATCGTACGAGCAATTCCACGTCGTCTAATTACACACTTAGCGCCACGTCGAGGACGCGCGGGCGCGACACGCGCTCTCCTCCTCCATTACGCGGCGCGCTCGCGGCAATGCCATTTTTAATTGTCGCGCAATCGCGCGTTCCGCGAAAAAAGGAGGAAGGATGGTACGTGCGCGCGCGCAAAAAGCGAGAATGAGACGCTGAGGAGAAAAACGAAGGAACGTCGCGCTCTCGGACAGACAGAGTCGACAAACCGGTTTTCCTCATTCGCGAGGCTCAACTCCTCCCGAGTAGTTATTGATCTTACGTACTCTCGCGCGCGCCAGCCATTGTCATGTCGCGAGAATAGCCCGCGCGCCTGCCGATCATCTGGATTTGCTCCTTCGGGGGCCACCTTCGAGCGCCGCGCGCACCGCGGTGAGATCCAGCCTTTTGCGTCCGGTTGCCGTGCTCGCGCGCGATATTGGCGAAAAAGTCGCACAGGCCGACGCACAGAGAGAAAGAGAGCCATTGGCGGAAATCTCGCTTATCTCCGCGCCACGGTGCACATATTTCACAGTGCGCGGAGCGCCGTGGCCTCGGCGGTACATTTTTCGTCGGCGACTGACGCGCAAAAGGCTGATTTACCGAAGTGCGCGACGAGTAAAAAAACACGCGTGTATGTGTATGAGAGAAGGAGTGTAAAAGAGCGAGAAAGAGAGAGAGAGGGAGAGAGAAAAGTGAAAAAGTGTCGGAGAGTCAAAGTGAAGGCGTGGGCGTGTGCCTGTTACCTGTGCTGTTTGAGGTTGTCCTGGCGCTTAAAGGACTTGCCGCAGACCTCGCAGGTGAAGGTCACGTCGTCCTTGTGGCTGCGCTCGTGTATCATGAGGTTGTAGGGCTTGGTGAAGCGTCGCTGGCAGTACTTGCAGACGAACTCGACGGTGCATTTGGCACGCATCTTCTGCCGGCGGCCGAACTCCCTGCCGTGCCCCTCTGTCTCCATCGGCATTATCGCGAACATCCTTATAAATTCCCACCGCTGACTCGGCCCGTGAAGAAGTATGTGTGTAGTACGTGTGGCCGCTGCTGCTCGCAGAGCCTCTCCCTCCACTCGCTCGCCTCGCTCGCGCGTATCGTCTGCTCCGGGAGAGCGAGACGGAGATACAGTGAGAGAGAGAGACGGGGAGAGCTTCGCCGCTGCGCCGCACTGCTCCGCTGCTGCTCTCGGGACTACTACCTGCCAACAGGACCAGAGTCGTCGTTTTCTCAGCCTTTTTTTCCGTCCCCCAGCGCCTCTCCTCTTTCTCCGGCTCCTTATGTTTTCGGCTTTGTCTCAGTCGCGTGCACGCGCTGCGTATAGTCCCGCGCTCGCCCACGATCGCACTGCGCCGCGGCCGTCGCTCGTGGGCGCGATAAAGTAGCGCGAGTAGCTGTTCATTCGCGCGAAAGCGCGCCGAGCTTCCCATGGGGCGCCCGCGCGCTCGAATTCTGCGGATTATTGGCCTGCCCATTACGCGCCCGCACTCGCCGAGCCGATGCTAATGTCAAGATCGCCGGCTCGTGTCGCGTACATTTGCATGAATTATTTACGGCCGCGGCGCGCGGGCCTTGGGAACCGATACCCGAGATTCTCGCGTACAGAACTTATGTGCCCCCCCGACAATGACCAATCGCGAGCGGCCGCGGCTGGCGTTTCCTTTTCTACGCGCGTTTTTTTGAAAAATCGCCGAAAATACGTGCCCGCAGGACCATTAATCAGGCCTCTCGTAGTTCAATATTTACAGAATGTGAACGACTCCGCGGCCGGGAGAGAAAGAGAAAGAGTCGGCGAGCCGATATAGCGAGAGGCTCGTGCGTTATAAAAACCGCCCATTAAGTCTCCACGGGGGATCTCGCTCGTTATCCTCGAACCATCGGGAAAACGCTCTCGTTATAGACCCGACAAACGGCTCGCTCCTTTTTTTTTCACTCTCCGCTTGCCGTCGACGTTTTTTTTTCTCAATGCCACGAGCGCTACCTTTTTTTCCTCGTAAACAAATCGGCGGTCCGACGACAAGAGAAAATTAAGTGAAAACATCGTTTGTCACGAAATTTGTGGATTAAATTAATTATTTCGCGTATTCATTGGGCGAGGAGAAATTTATACCCGTTTATTAATTTTTTTCTGAGGTATACATCTCTATTACGTTCGAGTTTTCGAGCTATTGCATCATATTACATATTTTGCCTCAACTCTTACATTATAAAGTCGAAAATGTCCGAAACTTTGCTTACACAAAGTCCTATGTATATTACAACTAGTTATCAAAACATAATAATAATTTTATTAAATAAATTATACTTTCGAACAAAATGAATTTAGGAATTTATTGTATTCAGAGAAACTCTACAAACCGAGAGAGTTGCGTTGCGCTTAGTCGACGACGACAAGCCGCTCTAACAGCGCTCGGCTACCGTACTACGCGCCGCCGAATAGCTCCCATGCAGTCGTTCGCGAGCGCATAAAGTGGCGTGTCCGAATGAGTAATAAGCGTGCCGCCTGTGCGGCGGCGGCGGCGGCACGGGGCGTAGCCCGGTTGGCTGGTTAGCGGGGCGAAACGGCCTGGTGGGGCCTAATTGGGCTCCCGCGTTACGCCGCAGCGGCCTCTGCTTTTTCGTTTTTTTCTTTCTCCGCTACCGGCCCGCCCTTTCGTTGCACTCTCGACTTTCCATTTTAGAAAGCTTTTGCCGCTTTTTTTGCCCTGCTTGCTCGCGAGTCCGCGCTTATCCCCCATCACGTCGTTGACGCGTCAATGAGTGCGCTGGCCAAGGCCCTGACGAGTTTGTCACGTCGGATAACCTGCATGAGACGATTAACTACTTCTGTCACAGTGGAAGCGGCTCTATAATCTCGTATTTCTTTCTTTGTCTTCACGAGCGCATTATTATCGTCGCGTCGATCGTAATTTGTATTCGCGGGTGAGCTAACAATCGGCGCGACATGACAAACGGGCTCGGCCTTTGTCTCTCGACTCGCGTCCGTTACTACTTACGCGCGCGAAAATTCGTCACGGATCTCGCGAGATCACGCGGCGTGCTGCGTACATCGTTACGGGCGGGAAAGGGCGTAGGGAAGGAAGGGCGTAATAAAGGTAGGGAGCCGCGCTCGTCGCCTGCCGCCCGCGGCCGCGTATCGCATCGCGAGCGCGACTGCCGCTCGGCGCGCGCGACCAAGGGGGGGCGACGGGCCAACCGGGAGCGAGCGAGCGCTACTGTGCGCCGCCCTGCGCTAAAAGCCCCGGCTACCGGTTTTTCGACCAGTCGCCGGCCGACTCCCGACCACACCCTCTCCCGTCGCTCCCCTTTCTTCGCGAGCGCTGCACGGTAGCCAGCGCTACACGGTAGCCGCTACTGCACATGTCCGCGCGCCGGGGCCCGAGATATAAGTGTTGCCGGGGAGTAGAGACTTACGTCAAATGTCAGCGGGATCGCTGTCGTCACTGCCTTGGAGCGCTGCTGCCGTCGCGACCGAGTGCACGCCGTGTCTCGTCAGGGCTGATGGACGTCTGCAGAGTGGCGGTGGAGCGAAGGCTCGTGGCGAACTGGTGCTCCACTCGTGGTATCACTAGACACTGCGCGCTGATATGCAATCGGACTCGGGGCGAGGGCCACGCGAGATGAACAGCAGTGTGTGCGTGTGTGCAGATAGGTAGGTAGGTAGGTCTGGACCGTTTGGGTGCGCGGCGTCGACTGAAGAAAAGTCCGGTTGGCCGGGCGCTCGGGTACTTGGTAGCCCGAATAGTAGACCGTCGGACGGTAGGTCGTAGAGTAACGCCAAAGGTCTCCGTCCCGCTGCTGTCGCCGTCTCTGTCTGGCTGACTCGCGCTCCCTCGCGTCGTCTCGCTCGCTTCTTCTGGTTGGAGGACCGGGGACCTCCCTACCGAACTCGCTCGCTCGCGCTCTCTCTCGCTCTCGCGCGCTCAGCCGATCGGCGGCACACGAGCCGCCACCGCCACCGCCACCGCCACCGCCACCGTAAAGCGCCGCTCGCTCCGCCGCCGCCACCGCACAAAGCCAGTTAGCGCGACAGAGAGAGAGAGAGAGAGAGAGGGAAAGGCAGTAGCGCTTTTTACCCGCTTGAGAGCGAGAGAGAGAGAGAGAGAGATACAAGTGGGGCTAGTCTCGTCCTCGTCGCTCGGCGCTCGCCGAATAGCAGCGCGCTTACTCACAAATCCTTTGCGAGACGCGGCGGCTTCTTGAGAGCTGCCGCTCCGGGGCCTTCTGATGCAGCCCCCGCCACCGACTGCAGGCACCGCCCCCCCGGCCCCATCCCCCGCCCGCACCCGAGCACCCGCGCACCCGTGAGAGCGAACGCGGGGGCGGTAGCCGCCAGTCCGGCTCCGGAAAACCTGGCAAAAATCCTTGCTGTCAGCTCTACCTCTTTCTCTCTCTCAGGACCCCTACGCCCCCGCAGCAGTTTCTTTCCGGCATAATTAACAGCAATTGTCAATTGCGACAATGCCAGCGTTATGCGTGCAGGCACGAAAGAAAGTCGGAGCGAGCGCGACTTTCTTCTCGCGACCGAACGTACACGGGTGCGAGCGAGTCGGCAGGCGATTGCCGCGGCGAGACGAAGAAAGAGATAGGAGAGAAAGAAGGAAGAGCAACAGAGAGAAGCAGAAGGAGCAAGTACGAGCAGGAGAGAAACGCGGGGGCCGGCGCGTCGTGCCGCGCGCGCAGACCGCCGCAAGGGTTCCCAGGGCACGTGGGAAATGCACAGTAGTCGGTGTCGGTCCCCCCTCCCCCCTCCCCGCCCCCCGTCGGCCCCCACCCGAGCGCTCGGGGCCGCGGGTTCCGCGGCGCGCGCTCCGTGGAGGCCCCGCCCCTAGCGAGCTGAGGCCCCGCCCACAGCACGATCCAGTCGTCGCGCCATTGGCTCGCGCCCGCGCCTCTTGACGCTGCCCCCGCGAATAGCAGATTCTCTTCTCTGTACTCGTGTCAGGCTGCACTTTTCGCTTTTCGACCCTTTTTTCCTTATATTATTCGCGTGCACCCGCACGCCACCCCCGGTACACACGACTGTATAACCATCACCACTACCCACCACCTCTTTTTCCTTTTCCGATTATTTCTGCCTCCTGCGCGCTTATACGCCGGAGCAAAGTGCGACCACAGTCACGAAATTTCCCATGCAAATTCCCCCTCCGCCCTCCACCCCCTCCATCCAGTCGCATTCTCATCACCGCATCGTGATTTGACTTTTTCATTTGCCAATAATATACATATGCAAATGATACTCATCGGCTGTGGATTACTACCATATATTAGTCGCTTACGAAGACCCTTCTGTGCTTTTATGGTAGTAAATTCCCCTTTGCTTCGTCAGTAAGAAAATATTATAATTATGTCTTGGCTTATAAAAAATTGGCCATAAATAATAATTGCAGTGCATCCCGTATCAATCTAATCAAATGGCTTTACGGAAATTAATCTGAGAACAATGGGTTGCGGAAAAAAAAAAAAAATTAAAAAGACTGGTAAAGATGGTCAGAAAATGGATAAATATATATATTTTGTTATATCTCGCTATGGCGTGGTCGAAATTCGCGCAATACGCAAACTTAGCATCTTTGTAAATTTACGAGTGATGTAAAATATTAATTTATTTATGGAAATTACAATAAATTAAATAAAAATTATGCATACAAAAGCGAAATTTACAACATATTTTGTTGTATAATTAAGATAGTTGGTTCCCAAGATACGGACCTTTTAGAAAATAATTTTTTTTTCTCTTTACATATGATCTGATAATGTGAGTTAGTTACTAGAAAATATTTTCAAACCTAAAATTCCATAATTGCAAATGTAGATACTATTCACTAAAGAAATATAGCACCCCTAGTAGACATTCATTTATTACATGAAATGACCAAGAAGTTAGAAATATAGCTAGTAAAATTGGCTAATTAATCGCTATGATGAAACGCTTTTTCGACCATTATTATTTGTCTATTTCTTTGATTGACGTAACAACAAAATATTCGTATCTTAGTTACTTACTAATTGTATCGTAGAGGAAAGAGCATTAAAGTGCATTGGATGACTTACCAAAATATAAATAAATAACATTAACTAAAAAATCATTTTTCGTACTCATTCTATGAATTCTATTTTTCAATCTATTAAATGACCAAATAATAGGGGAAAAAGCGTTTTACCGAGTACTAGAAACTGGATAAGAGAAATTCCCATTTTATAACAAGTTTCTAATATAAATAGTCAGTCACTATTTATAACATTTTTTGGATTTCCACCAGGGACTTAATGTGTCTAATTCTTTTTTTTTGCTTTCTCAAAGAGAAAGCTTTGTAACGGTGAACATTTTCAAATGGAAATTTTCGATGAATTTCGATGTTTTTGAGGTTCTTGAGTAGGATAATAGGTTTTTGAAAAATGTCTGTATGTATTTATGTATGTATGTATCCAAATTTTGTCCCCAGCAGAACTCTTTAATAGATGCACATACTTAGTAGAAATTAGTCCATTAAAAATGGGAAGGAAAATAGAAACTGGTCATTGGAAATGGCTAGTTATTAGACACAAATGTAACGCTTTTTTCATCAACTTCTCCCATTTTATGGAATGGCCATAACCTGAAAATTTTTACATTAAAATTTCATAACAATTTAATCATATATTTTAAAACTTATACTCTCAAGAGATAGTTTACTGGGATATAAACAAAATTTAGTAGTCTTTGTACTATTTTCAGCTTTATTCTATAAGATATAAACCAAAATCGTTATTTTGACACGTGACTCTATCTCTCTCACTCATCGCCGTAAAAAATCGCTTGTTACTAGATTTATAATAGCTTCACCGACTAACTAATATTTTAACTAGCATTAAAATTCCAAATTAATAGATAGTACAATATTCCGACCATCTTTGCGGCCAATAAATGGGAAAAATAGGTAAAAAAAATCTTTATGGAAGAAAACTGGAGACCATTTTATAGCCATTTTGGATCAAACTAGCCATTTACTGCCCAAAAAATGATTTCAATTTCCACCAGGGTATAATGAGTTGAACTTTCGCATGTCTCTTAGGTATGTCTCAACTTAGAACAAATTAAATTTTTGAGTCAAATGGATGACTTTATGATCTTATTTTGAGAAAATAACAATTTTGCAAAGTTTTTTTTAACGAAAATAATTATTTTTTAATTTGTTCTAAAGATTTGCACAATAGAGACCGATATTCTTAAAGTTCATTTGATTTTCTACTAAAATATTTTTTTTTTAAATTCTCACGAGTTATTTTTGACGTAAAAATGCGGATTTGAAAAAGTATCTACTTTTTCGAAAAATAAACTAAATTTATAAATTATAAATAACTTTTCCAGCATTCCATCTCAAAATTGAATAAAATATTAACATTGATTCTTGAAATATGCCATTAAAATATTCCATCTCTATTCATGTCTTTTAAAACGACTTTAAAGTTATTTTTAAGTTGAGAATACCAAATTGAAGATTGCATCAACTTTAAACAAAATAATTATGCTACTAAAATGAATTAAAAAAACTTCCTTTAGCCATTTCTATTGAACATATATATAGACTATAAAGACGGAAATTAAAATTTTTATGTGGAAGGAATCCGAATAGACACTTTTTAATAAGAAATAAAAATTTATTTGAAAATTTACTCATCTACTTGTCTGTACTTTTTATCTTCCTGACACTGTTAATAGTTGATTGAAAAAACGACATAAATATTGTTCACGTTTAGAAATTATCTTCACACTGTAAATCAGTTCACGCGATTCGACATTCGATTTTTCAAAGAATAAAACTTCAGCAATATAATTTAAAAATAATTATCTGGTAATTTTTTATGAAAAATCAATATTGGTCGCCATGTATTAGAAAAAAAATATTAGAAATCAATAGATTTTTTGAAATCACTTCTTATCTACATTTTCTACTCCTTGAAGATATTCTTTGAGAAAGCATTCTGGTAATTCAGTTAGCAGCGGATTTTTAATTTAATTTCAACATACAAAAGTTTATTTTGTTCCTTGAATAATTATCTAAAGATTCATGGTTAAAAATTCTTAAGTAATTAATTTGCAAAGATAAAAAGTTTATTGTTATTTTGAAAAATATGCTGGAGCCTATGAGTAATTACGTATTTATTCAACTGTTGATTTTGAGTTAATTATTTAAAGAACAAAATAAGCTTTTGTACGTTGAAATGAAGGGGTTTTGAGATCCAAAAAAGCATATGTTCTATAATTTTTTGAACAAAGTAAATTAATTATTTTATTTTATCTTATGACATTCGAAAGAGTAACATTTGAACAATATTTCATAAATTTTTCATTGAAAAATATTGAAAACTGAGCCGATTCTGTTAGTAGATAGTAATAGTTCGTGACGAAGGATTTTGGCTTTCATTGACTTCGTTGACCGCAACTCATTTTACAATTCAAAACGTGGCCAAATTTTTGCACAAAACTCTGACAAAAATTCAAATTTGATAATTTTTCAAAATCTTCCGTTCAATTACAAGCTATTACTTACTATCTATTAATAGAAAATGTAATAAGTTCAGATTTTTTTTAAATATTCCACAAAAAAGCGATTAAAGTAGAAGAATAAAGGTTTAATTTGAGATAAGGATCGTTAAAATCGGCGAAAATAGACAAAAATATTAAGAATTACATGAATTTATGAAAAAATAGCTCATTTTTATTTGTAGTTTCAAATGCACGTAACTTTGAGAGAATTGACTGATTTCAACGATTCTCATCTCAAATTAAACCTCTTTTCTTCTTTAATCGCTTTTTTGTGGAATATTTGTTGGCCTCTTCAATAGTTTGCTAAAAAATTCAAAAGCCGACCGCGCGAGTTGGTGCCTTTTTACGCGCTCGCCTGAGTTCATACCTTTTTACGCGCTTGCCCGAGTTGGTACTTTTGTAAAAGTTGTCAATGTTGTTAAATTTTAATGTGAAACTTTAATTTGAAATTGGTACATAATTATCAAATAAAAGCAGGGAAAAATGGAGAAATAACTAATAGCAAGCTGTTAACGGTGCTAACAAATATTCCACAAAAAAATGATTAAATCAGAAGAAAAAAGCTTTAATTTAAGATGAGAATCGTTAATATCGGACGGCGTTGTGGAAAGCTACGTGCATTTGAAAATCGCGAAAAATGACAAAAAATGATAAAAATCTTAAGAACTACGTAAATTGGTTAAAATCGCTTATTTTTGTAATTTTTCGCGATTTTTAAATGCACGTAACTTTGCACAGAACCAAACGATTTCAACGATTCTCATCTTAAATTAAAGCTCTTTTCTTCTACTTTGTACAACATAATTTAAAAGAAAAATCATGTACAATTGAAAAAAGTTGAATAATAAAGAAAACTAGCTTTTATTGACTTTTTAAAAGTTATGAAAGGTTAACCTTCGAAAATTGTAACCGACTAAAGTTGAGCGTGAAAAGGTACTACTTAAAATACGCAATTAATTCTAAAATCCCCTGCCCGAGCTTTGAGCGTGTTTTATGCCTTTTCGACACTCAACTTTAAGCGGTCAGAACTTTTGAAGGAATCAACATTTTTTATTTATTAAAAAAGCAAATGAAAGCTGGCTTTGTTTAGTTCTTTACTTTTTGCAAAATTCTCCAGAGCGTTTCAGTAATAAATGGCTAAAACTTCAGGAAAAGGTGTTTTTGTATTCTGTATAAATTTTTCGATCTTTGAAATAAGGGTATCACAAGACTATTTTAATTGTACATGATTTTTCTTCTTTATTATGTGGTAGAAAGAGTAGGGAAAACTAGTGGGAAAATTTTAGACATCCGTACCTCTGTAACTATTAGGTCCATCGAGCTGAGACAAGCAGCATTTTTTTCATCTTTCCAAGTATTATACAGAAACATGTGCGATATATTAATAGTACATTGTGCAACTAGGGGAGAAAGTTGAATTTTTCTAGCAAGGATGATGATTGAGCACGAGCGGTTCCCGAGGAAAAACTTCCCCCTTTTTAGGAAGCGTTAATAGATTTTTTGCACAGATTTCATCATATATATGCACAATTCTACAAAAAACGTTTCCCATATCTCAGTTGTAAAAACGACGAAAGAAAAGTTGAGGTACATGTCTGCAATCAATTTTTTTTTTTTATGTAGGTCATCCAATTAAGGTGGCTCATGCGGGCTAGTAGATCTATAAGCTAAGTATCTATAAGCTAGTAGATCTAAAAGCTATAACAATTTTTTGCAAAGATTCATTTATACATTCCAATCTGAAAACTGATGCGACAGACAAATGGGTTCTTAACTTAACGAAAAAAATTTTTGCTAAAAAATTTCCAATGTTGCAAAAGTAGATTTTGGCCACTAAACTAAATTCAATAAGTATTTTTATAGCACAGTGTGACCTAAGCCCGCACTTAAGTCATGCCTATCCGTCACTTAAGTAGTCGATTATTGAACGGTGTTTATCGCACACGCTACGCTTGCGCGCTGACCGAGCCGTGCAAAAATGGACTGCTTAAGGTAGTTCACTCGTCATTGACGTCATAAAAATCTCAATATCGCAAAGATTGTGCTATAAGCATATTATTTCTGATGGAAACTTCATTTATCTATGTATAATACTACTGTAAAATAATAAAAAAAGACGACGTAAAAAATAAGGTGCCTATAGTACGATGTTTGAAACAATACGACTTGTACGATGCAACTATATATAGATATAAAAATAACATGGGAATTTTTCTTCAAATAGCCATTTCTCGAAAAACAGCACCGCTTGCTATATTACAAAATATTCTACATTATTGCTTTTCAAGTCTAGTATAATATATTAGTTTTTAAGAAAATTTTAAAGAAAATTGTCTTTGCAATTAATTAAAATGAGTCTTAAATACATACTCAGCCTATGCTTCCCATGTTAAAGTTATAAACTTTGGCATTAACTATCTCAACACAGAGAGAAGAAAATCTTTACATTAAAGGAACATTAACTGTAAACGAACGGACGTTTGGATACGGACAAACGAATGTTCGTTGCTATGTCTTTGAAATTTGAATTTCTTAACTGTTAAGGAATATTACTTAATTATTAAGAAATATTGTTAACTGTTAAGAAATATTGTTAACTATTTAAGGAATATCAGGATTTTTTAGTTAGAAAACCATACTTTTAATGTAAAGATTTTCTTCTCTCTGTGAATAATTAGTAGCGCTCCCTATACTCGGGGTTTCATAAATTGATAAAACATATAACAAGGAGTATGTACCCCAATTTTTAAGAAAATTTAAAGAAACTCGATTTTCGAGTGAACTACCTTAAGACACGAATAGGCGTGGCAGCGGGCATAGGTAAACCTGCTATAAAATAGTTTATAGCACGGTGTGACCTAAGTCCACACTTAGGTCACGCCTATCCGTGACTAAAGTAGTCGATTATTATTGCATGGGTGCTAACCTCACCGTGCAGAAATGCACGGCTTAAGGCACGAATAGGCGTGACAGCAGACTTAGGTAAACGTGCTATAAAATAGTATACAATACTTATCACTTCAGTGACCCATCGCACGACATGAATTATCGCTCTCGCTACGCTCGGTCGCTAACTTCATGCCGTGCAATAATGGGCCACTAAGTCACACATATTGTAATGTACTAATAACCTTTTTGGTTTTTCAATTAATTTCAATTTGCTAGGTCTTATTTTCTTCTTTCTTCAGTTTTAGGGGCAGGTACCGGTATAAAAATTGGAAAATTTTCCAAACCAGAAAAGTTATATGCAATTGTTTGTAGATTTGTCACTGAATTTTATAAACATTTGCATATAAGTTGGCAGGTTTTGAAAATTTTCCAATTTTGATATCGGTCCTCTCTCTGAAATTGAACAAGGAAGAAAATAAGACCTTGCAAATTAAAATTACTTGAAAAACCAAAAAACATTATAAATACTTATTGTATTTTTTTAGTTGCCAAAATCTACTTTTGCAACATTGGAAATTTTCTAACAAAAATTTTTTCCGTTAAGTTCAGAACTCATTTTTCTGTCAACTCAGTTTTCCAGTTGGAATATGTCAATGAATTTTTGTAAAAAGTTGTCATAACTTTAGGTCTACTAGCCCGCATGAGCCACCTTAACCCATTAACGCCCAAGCCACTATTTTAGGACACTGGAAGAAAAAAACATGTTCTCGGCTACACAGAGCGATGAATACAGTACCCTATAGGTAAAATGAGCTGTTCTTTCGAATCCCGATGTTAGTTTTTATTTATAACCCCTGCTAAGGGGTGAAAATAAGGTGTAAATTGAAGAAGAAGAAAAAAAAACATGTTGTGGGACAAACGATAGAAAAAATCTTTTCCATAGCTTAGAAATGGTTTGTTTTGACTTGTTATGATACAAAATTAACAACCCTTACTTGTAATGCAAAGTGGTGAAATTTCCAACCCCTAGCAGGAGGTGGGAAACCATTACTGAGCTATATAGAAAAGATTTTTTCTATCATTTGTCCCACAACTTTTTCTTTTACTTTCTCTTCAATTCACACCCCATTTTCACACCATAGGAGGGGTGCTAGCTAAAAACTAAAGCCGGGATTCGAAAAAACAGCTCATTTTACCTATAGGGTACTGTTTTCATAGCTCTGTGTAGCGGAGAACATGTTTTTTTTCTGCCAGTGTCCTAAAATAGTCACTTCGGCGTTAATGGGTTAACAAACCAATTTTGAACGCAGAAAAACAATCTTGTGACACAGTTTTAAACACACATAGATTTTTCCTATGGAAATTTAACATGAAAAAAATGGACGAAAGGTGGTCATCATATACTCCATACAATTACAGTTTTTCAGCCACTGCTACTATTTTTGCACTGCTTTACTTAATGGGCAGTAACACATAATTTGTTTCAAAAATATTCTTTTGGTATATCAAAAGGAAAATTTACCTACCCACAAGAAATGAATTGCCCTGAATAGAGGCACGAGCCATTCTGCCATATAAAACTGGTACTGCTCTGAGTAGTCGGTATACACCTCGACCGCTTTATGGTCTCTTGTGGGGGTTTAATTCTCCACGTATTTTTGTACCGCTGATAAAAGGCGGAAGTGACAAAGTCGAGTTTAAAAACGGCGAGTGTGACGATCTTGAGGTCCGTCTCGACGCGAGGAAAAGAACCGCCCGCGGGACGAGACTGTCTTCAGCGCGGGGCGGTAAGGCGGCGAGATGTAATGACAATGATTCGAGAAATGAAATAAAAGAGCCGGCAACGTGCACACAGCAGGAGAATAAAGCGGAAGAAGCATGCTAAGAATAATACGCGGTGACGATGAAGAAGACGACGCGGCGGTGAAGAAGAAGCGCGAAGCAAAGGAGGAAAGACGCAGAACTGGCAGAAAAATGCAGAATAACGCGCGCGTGGGCAGTGTACATACGTATAGTTGCGCAATCGAGCACGGAGAGAAGATCCGCCATCGCTGCGTGCTCGTCTCCGCTGCGGCCGCGTAATGAACCGGCGACGCGTGGATAACGCCGGCGGTTGCGCGCGCCGCACAAAATTATTGCCTCCGCCCCGGGGGTAATATTTCACCGGGCCTTTGCATCACGTGCGCGCGCGAAAAAAGAGCGGAGGGACGCGCCTAACTGTATAATGCAAACGACTCGACTTCAATGAATGGCCCGACCGCGCGGTGGCTCGCTTCCATAAGTTTTCCGCTCCTAGTCGCGACCGCGCACTTAATCACCGCGCAATGTCGCAGAAATTTTAATTATCCCGGCGACGCGCATTCCTCTCCCGGCTTTTGAAAATACGATCTAGCTACCTCCGTAGCCGCACTGCGAAAGCCCGGATCGCCATCGCATAATTCATGCGATATTTTTGCCAGAAAAAGAAAACGATCGTCGCGAAGCAAAGTTCCATAATAAGCGTGTCTGCGTGTATGTGTGCAGGCTCGTAGGATTTTGATGAATATTCTATAATTTTCAGTTGTCACACAAATAAGCCAACGGCAAATATTGGCCCATTCATAAATATGTTAACACACGCAAATTAGGCGGCAATTTATGGCTCGGCAGCCGCGGCGGTCGAACTCTCTATCGACCGTCGAATATGGAATTAATCACGCTATAAGGAATGAAGAGTTCTCGTTAAAAATTTTTGGCCGCAGATCGCGAGTCAACGAGGGGGTTAGAGAAACGGTGGCCGAATGGGAGCAAGGAAGAGAGAGATAGAGAGCGAGAGAGAGTGAGAGAGGGACTTCCTTCAAATCTTAAATGGTTTTTATTTAGGAGACCTCCCGTGCGGCGGAGGTCTCGACGCGCTAGCTGCCGCCCCATCGTGAAGAATCGTTCGAATCGTCGTTATTAATGAGGCTTGCGTGGACACTCTTTCTGAGGCAGCCCCATCGAACTTCACTTTTTTCTTTCTCCTCTGCTGAGCGAGAGATTTTCTCCCATCGCGACGGCGAAGGCGGCGGCGGCGACGTATAAAGTCGCTGCTCCTCGGTTGTATAAGCAAAATCATCACTAGAGTCGTGAATGCCGGTGGTCTTGACTGTATTATAGGCGCTCGCGCGCGTACGTGTGTGCAAGCGTATGTACACGCGTTGGAGCGTCTGCGTCTCGCGGCTTCTCTGTGGTTTCCTCCCCTCCCCCCGCCCGCTCTTTCTCGATCTTTCGTATATATTCTTTGGCTCTTTGCCGGGCGTTTGGTATGCCGCAGCCATTGTCTGAAAAGTCGAAACGCCGCGCCGAACCGCGAGCTCCTCTCCCCGCCTCTGCATTACCGCGTATTTTATCTCGCACACGCCTCTGAGGCTTTAACAAATCATTTTTATATACCTATACTCGGGAGTGCTGCGCGGCAGGCGGCTTTTTTGCACACTGCTCGCGTTAAGGACGGTATTTGAGGCGCGTGCTTGTGTGGCAACTTGACACTCTAATGTCGCGATATCGGCTTATCTCAGTGCATTGATCATCGTTAATCGATAAGACGCCACGAGCGAGCGATTCTCCTGCGCGCTTTCATCTGTGTACATAAGAATCGATGCGAAAGCTCTCTTGTAATTTTCCTTAACGATTTCTTTTCGTCCGTCATTTTTTACGACTCATTGTTCTCAGATTTCCGCGAATTGTGAAATGTATATACTGAAAAGGCAAAATACTGGTTATCCAGATATAATCTTGTAGCTAGATGTAATAACTACCTTTTTTTCTTTACAAAATATATGTACATATTTCAAAAACGCTTAGGATATTTGGTTACATTTTGGACGAAATCTGGTAGTACTATAAGAGTTAATACGAGTTAATTATCTTGTAAAAAAATTGACAATATTTGGGAAAATTTAGAAATATTTCTAAACTGTATATTTCACATTTCTAGCTACTTATATGGGTAATTAAACTTTCCCATGAAGCGAGGTCGAGAAAGTGTGTGTGGCCGACTAATTCTTTATCCTGAAAAATATTGTTTTGGAATTCGTTTAGACAAATACATTAAAATTATATGGGTTTTGCTTTCGTTTTAAAAAAATTCTTCACAATTTTAAAGTTTGTTTTTATTACTATCAGTATAAAATACCTCTTGACATAATCTTTGGTACATATGCTTTATCATTTTGAACGCATTCATATCAGTTCAAAATTTTGAGGGCCGGCTGCGTTTTTCATTTCTAAATATACATTTTTAATCTGATTGGTTAGGATCATGTAGGATAATGATAAGGATATAGATACTTATAATAATTAAATATTTTCTTATAGATTATCGTTTTCTTCTTGACACTTATACAATATCAACACTTTTTTTTATTCCATGCAGCCTACTAGCCTATCTTTATCCATCCGTATCCTTGCACATACCTTTATTTATTCAATTTCTTTTACATATCCTCACGTCTTATAATAATCCACCCCGCATACGTCCAGGGTTATGCCATGAAGTACAAGGAAAACCTATATCCTATTATTAGGAAAACCCGTCTCGGAATGTATTAGAAATTTCAGTTTGTTATTCCATACACCTCGCTCAATTTGTACGAACCGCGCCGATTGGTAATTAAATTTGGTGAGCAGCTGAGGTGACGACTGCACTGACTGTTAAACTGTCGGTGAAGTACCAAAATTTAAATATCAAATCAATTTCCATTCAATTTACTGCTAAACTTTTCAATAATTTAAGTTTTTTATAACATCGAAAATAAAGTCTTAACTTATTACATTAAAAAAGTTATTTAAAAATTTGAAAATCATCTTCTTGAAATTAAAAAAAAAAAACGTTCTTTGACATGTTTTAAATGATTTATGTATAACAGTCTCTATATGATTATAGAATTTGCAACTCAAATTTGAGCATAGTGATAAGATCGTCATAAAAATGCAAAACTCACAGACATTTGACGCGAGCTTAAAAGACAAAAAAAAAAAAGGAATCCCAGACCATCAAGAGTTCACACCCCAGTTTAAACCGGCTGCATTAGAAGAAGCGCAGAGACGTGCGCCAAGGAATCTGCCTGTGTACACATTTGACATGTCTTCGCGCGATTCCGTGGCACACGATGTGCCAGAAAGTCTTCGTGGCGGTGACACATTCCGTCATTCTCGAGCGCCCGCGCGCACGTCGGTTTCGAGTGAAAAGCGCGCAAGGAGATCAGAGGTGCCGCCGTGTTTACAGTGCGACGATAGCGCAGGAAACGGAAACTGGCGGAAACAAAGCCTCGGCAAACATCGGTCGAGCCGCCGGCGGACAATATTACAAGGGCAAATAGACCAAGTGTCGTTATGTACTCTCCGCGCCTTATCACCACCCGATACCTGAGCGCGGACGCGCGCGTGCACTACGAAGCAAGACCTTACGCACGCGTGAAGCGTGCTTAATCGATGACGACTTCCTTTTGTCAGTTGCACTTTCATTCGGCACTTTGATCATCAGAGTGGAAACATTTTTTTCATGTAACGCCAGTAGATCATCTTGTTATGAATTTGAATTACAATGGTATTTACCTATCAAGGAGTTAGCTTGATTTCCCTTTGAGGATAAACCGACTATCATCCTTGTTTGCTCAAGTAAAATTTATTCAACTTATGATAAAACAGATGTTGTGAGACACCACTTGATTCTGGTTTTCAAATTATTGTAAAATTTAAAACTAGTATTTATTACAATTTCGTATTGTTTAGATTACAATTTATTACCGCGAATTTCAGCAAATTTCCCCACAGAACTGAGCCGTTGAATAAAATAATAGTCTCCATGATATTATATACACTGGTACAACTTAACTGATCGTTTTTTAAAAATAATAAATAACTGATCTAGACTTAAACTCGCCACTACTTCGTTATATTCTAATGGTATTCCTTGCCTCTTTTTATGCTTCATTATTTGTTTGAATATCCCATTCGTAACAAGGCTTTAGCATTTTTTTTAATTTTAACCATACCAAAATTAGTTGCAGTCACCTGCAATGATTCGAAACTATAAAAATATTTTGTATACAATTACTCATTGAACAGAGAAATTGTTTGGAAAACCCTCCTTTATTGGTATATGTTTTGCTAAAAGGTTTTTTATTGGAATGCATAGTTCATTTCAAGAACAGTATGCATAGAGCGCGTGCGTGTGGTTAATTCTGGCATTCGTATTTTTATCAGCCTTGTTTCGATCGAGTAACACACTGCACTTGTGGAAGAATTCTCGTGAGGCATAATTATCTAAAATTTTAATAGTATTTTGAGCAAGCATATACCTTGTTATGCTAATTCTGCTTTAATGAATTGAGATCAGTATCAAGGAGCCATCATCATAATAGCCCAAGGGAAAATTGCAAGCCACAAAATTTCCGACTGAGGATGTATCTCAAAAAATAAATAGCCGTGCCTAACGTAACAAATATTGAAAAAACACGCAACCCCGAAAATTTCTGAACGCGTGATACCTAACATGAATCTTTTTCCCCACAACGATACCTACACGTTAGGGAGAAGAAAGAAAAAGACAAGGACCAGGGGAAGAGAGAAAAAGGGCCGAGAAAGATAACGAGGCTCATTGATTAAGGATACCATGAGAGGTAGGCGAACTGTGCGGGCGAATTAGCAGGTAGACACAACTCACCCTCGGCGGGCCTGATCTGCCGCTGATAAAGATTTCAAACCCCCGGTCAAGGAAAACACAGAAACAACGGCCGTGCGGGCGAGAAAGGTAAGTGAGAGATGGGAACGAAAAGAAAGGGAGAGAAGGGACGGAAGATAGGATAAGGAGGAAGTGAACTCGGGAAGAAAGATGAGAGAGGAAGAGCCGCGTGCTTTCCCCGACAGCTCTCCTCAAATATAAGAGATGTATAACTGGCAGCAAGCTGTATTGGGAAAAAACTCTCGTGCATCAAATGCTTTATCTAATGTAAGTGACAAGTGCTCTCACCTCGTATATCATTCATTTGTGGCTCATGTGGCTATTCATATACCTGGTTTATGCGTATGTATCATTTACCTTCAATATACCTACACCATGATTTATTACTCTTGCGTCTTTGGCTAAATTATTATATAACTAAAAATTATAATTATCTATTTGACAAAATAAAGTCATGTATATCTAATGAGAGAACGTATAAACAATGTCAGTATTTAGAAAAACAGAATAAAAATAATTCACTCATTATTCACCATACTTGAAATTAAGTGAAATTCCACTGTTTCTACTTGTTAGATTCATTTACAAATTAATTGCAAAATTGTGTATTTCATGAAGACAAAGGAATACGAACTTTTCCTGTTTATAAATATCGTAATTAAACATTGAATAGTTGGACTTGGAAGCAATATGGATGATTAACGGAAAATTTTTATTCTGATAAGTGCTTATAAATAAGCACCTTATAAATAGCTACTTTGTAAATAATTTAAAAATTCTAATTAATTATTGAAATAGTGTTCCTAGTAACATTTATCCATCTCTCGTATTATTTCATTCGATATACAAGAATTAAGTACTTATTTGTTTTGTATGAATATTAGGGGAGAGCGGGGATATGTTGTATACTCAAGGTCAATTTATTTGCAGGTAATATTACTTTTGCGTGTCGGTATAATGTCTGTTTGTTTTGCAATAAAATGAAACTTAACAAACGTCAAAGTTATGAAAATTATAAATTGCATTACGTTACGATCGAAAGTGTACATCACAAGAAAAGTGTATGTAAAAATATAGCATATTTATTTTCAATAAATTACAAAGATATAAGTAAATATTAATTAGTATTGGAGAAAAGGAGCTCAAGCAAAGAAGAAAAGGAATATTTTAAAATCATGACACAGTAAATTTCACTGCTCATCCCACTTAATAGCAGTATAATGCGCTTAACAAAAAGCAAACACTTTTCCGAGAACAATTTAAATAATAGGTAGAAGACAGATTCTTTCGCGCGAGAACGGCTCACCGCAACCATTCATCTTTGTCGTAGCGAGCTTTATCTCTCTTCAGATTTTTACAATTTTAAGAAAGATCTCATGGTATCGGATGCGAGCGCGCGTCGCTCGAGCGGCGAGAAAGATAGAAGGAGCGAGGAAAAAATTCTGATGATTCACGCTCGATGAAGTCGTCAAAGGTCTCTCGTCGCGAGGTTTTGACAGGAGGGTTGAGGGAAGGGGCCGCGGGGATTTTTCGGGGATCGATTGACTGGAACCGCAAAGGGGATTATACTGAGCGAGAAAATGCCCTCGCCACGAGAAGCGAGGGATTCCAGTCGTGCCTCGGCTCGTTCCTCTCTCGCGCGCAGCCAGTTGTGGTAGCCAGACAGATCTCTTTTTACCGAATGATAAATAGCTACCGATAGCATCAGTGTATTGGGCGATTTTTCGGCTCCTGGTATTTCCCTTTCAGCACATTACTATCGCCTCGTCGATTGCGAGAGAGCTATACAAATTCGATAATTTACATGCGTTCCTGCGTGACAGCCAATTATTTAAGACGGGGCATCTTTACGAGCTAGCTAAAGTAAAGCTCAGACGTGGCTGTGTGCTGTGAAGAGTCCCAACTGTTCAAATAGTAACACTTTGCAGCGGATCCATGTACGCAACTTCCGATATGAATTATAATAATAAATTAAATATAATTATATGACACTTTAAATTAGATAAAGCATTTCGAATTACATTTCGAGCAGTCAATTTTTACCGATATTTTCATAAAATAAACTAAACTAACTAAAGATATGCATAAAATTTGTTCGAAATAATATATATACATATGCTATACTAATTAGCCCGTTTGATAAATAATAGAATAATTTCATTATCATTATGCTTAATACATAAGTTTGACTTTTGACACCTTTAATAAAGGGTTCTCGGACCATTAAAGAGCATCAACTACAAGAATCAACCCTAATCATTCTGACTAACAGCCGTCTACAAATGATTGACCACGGTAGACGCAAGCTCGACAATGCTAACTCATCAACAGTGAAAAAGCAAAAGCGCCAATCGAAATTCATCGAAGCCTTAAAGGCCCTTCCACTATTTATGAAAGGTTAGAGGCAGAAGAAATAGAGGATTCTTTGAGAGAGAATCGGCGTAGAGGAAGCTATAGAAGTGCCATTGGCATTATCCGAGTTGGCGATACCGCGCGTTGTCGACCCCTTGCGGCTAGTCACAGGTTGCGTCGCGCGCACAATAGCTTCGCCGGCTATACACAGATGACTTTTACGCGACTCTGCGGTGCGCGCGTGCATGCACGCGTGCTCCTCGAGCGCGAGGGCTGAGT
Organism: Torymus sinensis; assembly: GCA_030522985.1. Lineage (NCBI taxonomy): Eukaryota > Metazoa > Arthropoda > Insecta > Hymenoptera > Torymidae > Torymus > Torymus sinensis. The sequence goes on along the minus strand of JAPYZP010000713.1, from coordinate 11,705 downwards.
AGGGGGAAGCGACGCGCGAGGGGGGCAGGGACCCACTGCGTGTGCGGGGGTGGGAGACGAAGGGAGAAGAGGAGGTGGAGGAGGAGGAGGAGGAGGAGGGGCCCTTTCGAAACGATGATAATATCTGTCCCCCGCAACGGCGGCTAACATCAAAGCCACTCGCTCTACGTTTCTCTCTTTCTCTTCCTCTTCCTCTATCTCTTTCGCTCTATACTCGCAGAGTTTCTGCCTCTCTCTCTCTCTCTCTCTCTCTCACTCGGTCTTTCTCGCTGCGGCGAGAAGTCGCTTGAGTCGTATAGATATGCGGACGCGCCCAGCGCACGCGTGCGTATGCCGCCCGCGCCAAGGCTCACCCGACGATCCTAATGGTCCTTTCACAAGAAAAAAATCACCCGTGGGATCATTCGGAGGGAGAGAGAAAGCCAAACCCAAGAAGACGAAGAAGAGAGGAGAGGGTCTCTTCGAGCTGCATGTATAAGCATGTTCGAATATGACATTGCGATTTTTTTTCTTTTCTTTTACGGCCGCGTTCGCCACTTTTCATCTGTACAGCGTGTGAGGGCACTGCATGCACGCATTAGGTATATACGTGCGTCTTTGCACCCTTTCTCCTTCTTCGTCCTCTTTACCGCCTCGTCGACCGCCTGGATACACTTATAATTCTTCGCTAAATGTCAATTTCGTCACTTACTTCTTCTCTCTTTTACTTCAATCATTTCTCATTTTTCTTGGCTCATTTAATAGGCCAATAACATATGATATCTCTTTGTGAATTCAGTTGAACATATAGTTGATTTTCATTTTACTTCATATTAGCATTTTATTTTTTAAAAGACTTTTTTAATTATAAACTATTTATCTATCAATATATGCTCAAAAAAAAGATAGATTTTTTACATTTTAACCAATCTTTGTATAATAACCCCATTGTTTAATAAAAATTACTAACTAATGAAATCCATACGTAGATCTTGATTTCGTGCACTATGATTAGTTGCAGTATAAGTAATTTTATTACTCAATGAAAAATTGGTTTTCTACAGCCTGTATTCATTACTCGAATTTTGAAAGATTGGATAGTTTGTAATTTTCAAAATAATTTGTATTTTAAAACTTCAAAATTAATCTGATGGTCCATATATTTCTTGTCAATATTGTATTAGAAAAGTATTGGAAAAAACAACGAGGTGTTACAAAATTTGATGTTCATACTTATACTTGTCAATTTTAATTGCTTAAATTTATATTAAATGAATAGATTAAATGAAAATTACTATACGTCATAAATTGTGAAGGGAATTAATTTATTAAAATTTTAATATCCCATAAGGATTCTATTAGTAGAAATAAATTCGCATTAATTATAGTGGTAGAAAAAATGTTGAAGTAAAATGACGACAGAAATTTCAACAATATCATAACTAACCAAATGAAATAACCCTTAACTCAATAGAATATTCGATCATAAAACAATAAAGAAAACATTAAAGGAGTTCTCTTTCTACGACCCCACTCAAAATGAGTACTCCTTTTATTTGTTATTTACTTACTTGATTACAAATATTGTTTAGATAAACTTACACCAAATACTGATTGTATATTTTAATTAAATAATTAACTTTGCTTTATTCATCCTAAATATCAATAAAAATTTCCATTAAAAAGCTGATTTAATTCATTTCGTTAAATGTATGTGTTTTGTTTTTAATGATTTCTTTTTATACTAGCTACATTCAACCCGATTCGCGCGTATTATATTTATTTATTTATTTATTTTTTTTTTATTAATTTGAGATTATGAACATGATCGAGTTAGTTTCAATTTAAAAGTTTTTTGAATCAGTTTAAATCGAATGATAATAACATAAATTTTACAAATAAAATAATAACAAATTTTCTTATATTATTTCAATTATTCAGATTTAAATACTTAAATTCTAGAATTCAATCTGAAATAAAATTCCAATATATTCGATTTTGGCGCTTATTCTTATAGACCAATCAAATGAGTACAAAAACCAATCACAACAGTCGTATTGTGATGACAGATTTCATCCATCACTTTTTAAAGAGAGGATTTAAGTTTTAAATACTTATAAACTCTAAATTCAATCTGAAATAAAATTCAAACATATTAGATTTTGGCACTTATTCCATATACATCAATCAAATGAGTCTACAACAACCAATCACAACAGTCTTATGGTGATGACAGATTTCATCCATCACTTTTTAAAGAGTGATTTAGAAGTATACAATGATACGTTTCGAAAGCTATAAATATTATAGCTGAACGTTTGCCTTGTAGTACACAAATTTTAGAAAATTTTCAGTGTTAAGTATTTTATAATACGTGTATGAATAGGCCGAAATTATGATTTTCCATAAGTATGTATATATGTGAAAACAGTACATAATATTAATATATTAATTCAACTTGTAAAGTTTATAGATTAACAAAAGTGTTTTACTTGTTTTTGTTAACGAATTTTATTTAAAATACTGGTTAGATGCATAATATAAATAAAAAGAAAAAATGCGAAAATGAAATCGTACTATAATTTTAAAAATTTTTATCAATTTGTGATGACAAAAAATGTTTAATTTGATTCAGATGGTTCTCATTTTAATAAACTACAAAAAATGATGACATCAAAAAACTTTCGATTTTTTTTTTAATTTTTAAATTACTGTTTGGATAAAGCTATTGATAAAAAAGGGAATGTTCTTTGTTTTCTGATCAGTTTCTTAATTTTTTTAGAGCGATGATTTTATTTTCCATTTTCAAAATTAATCAACAAATGGTAGATCTACCGCTGTAAATAACATACTAAACTTGACCTGCAACCGAAAGAAAAGTAAAAAATAATACTTTGCGTGCGGTCTCCCGATCAACGAGATCTTTTGAAGGAGCTGAGAAAAGGGGATGAGCGCTGGTATACACACGGACATCAAGCTCGCGCACGCGTGGGAATCGAAGGGGTTCGGGGGATTCGCGCCGATCTACTTTGCGCTGACCGCGAATCGAAATCGCGCATGCAAAAGGAGCAGTACGCCTGTAAAAATAAGCTGGGCAGCGTCGCGGAAAAGACGACTGCGTTACGACCCCAGAGAGGAGGAGAAAGAAGAGAGAGAGGGGGGGGGAGAGACGAGAGGAGCTCTCGCATAAATGGCCCCGGGCGCTCGGGGATCCCGGACGGAGATATTGTGGACAGAGCCGCACCTTCGACGCACATACGCTCCGCCCGCAATGTACGAGCGCGAGCCGGGAGAGACTTTATTGCGACCACCGCATTGCATATAAAAGCCGCGATTCTTTCCCTCTCTCTCTTTCTCTCTTCTCTCTCGCCGACTCGTTCTCTATCTTTCTTCTTGGCACTCTTTGGCTTTCACTCGGTGGGACCACGAAGCCGGAGAGTTTGCCGCCCGTGTCTATTTCTTGCCCTCGACGAGTGTGAGTGTGCGTGCGTGCGCCCAAGAGCTCTGCCAACAAAGACCAATGTCAACCGATAACCTGCCGATTATTATTATCTTTCTGGGCCCCGTCGTCGCAACTTTGTTTTCGTTCAGTTCCGTCCACTTCGATACCATCTGTTTCTTTTGTTTTCCCTTCTCAACTTGTGTTATACATTTATTTGATCTTTCCTTTAATAATAGGAGATATGGAGAGATACTTATAGAATTTTTTTTTTTAAGTATCGCAGTTTTAAGCATTTAAATAATATATTTGATAATCTAAGTAGCATTGTAATTTACCATTTTTTGAATCTATAACAAACATCTATTTTATAAACCGATAAATTAAAAATAAGAATTAATAATAAGATTCTGTGTACATTTTATATTTTCTATGATCAATTAAAAATATCAAATTCGACTTGTCGGTTTAATTTAAATCCTGTCAAACTTGTAATTGTAAATAAATACCAAAACAGATAATGAACCACCTCCACACAAACTAATTGGAAGTATACATTCGTTTCTCTTGGTCTTATTCAATAAGTTCAGTGTTGTACAAAATTTGCATAGCTTTCAAAAAGGGACAAACAAACACGCCAAAAAGAGATAGAAAGATCAGTCACTACGAGCCTGGGTGATCGTATACTTAGGTGAGCGGGGCGATTAGGAAGCGAAAAAGCTGTTTCGCGATAAAATCAACTGAGAGACAGCTACGAGAGAGAGAGGGGGGGGGTGAGTGAGAGAGAGAGGGTAAGAGAGAGGGAAAGTGGGAGAGTGCGAGAGAGAGAGGCAGAGAGAGCATCAAGGGAGAAATTTGAGCTGAGTATGTTCGATTCTTCCTCTTTCACTTCCACTAGGTTTATTCTTTCGGTCACTACACTTATACACTTTCTCAGGAGAATCTCTTATGTCCGGCATCGTCTTTCGGCGCCAATCGCGTGTAAATCACACACACGCACACATACATATCACCGAGAATAGTATAGAACTGGGAGCAATGATTACTAAGAGAGGAAGTTGCAACGGAAAAGAAATGGAACTGGAAAGATGTGTATCCGCGAAAACACGTTGCTCCTCTTCTATTCTCTTTCATTCTATTTGCTTTGTGTTTGCGCACGTGACGTATATATATGTGTGCTTTCACGTACGCGCTCGACTCCGTCGGAGCATGTAAAACATCGAAGGAGGGCGAGTGAACGAGGACATTTCTGAATGAGCTGTGAATGAGCGCTCGTTCAAGCCGCATACATGAATGAACGGACGCTCTCGCAGTACGCTTTGCGGATGTTTCCCTCGCTTATTACCTTTTCCTGCGGAGCGAGCGCGCGTGAACTGGTATGAATGAGAGTTCCCTCTATGCGGTGCTACGTACATGCCACGTACATCACACTATTTTGATCTGCGATGCAGTTTACACTTTCTCGAGTTAACGAGCGCTACTCGACTGTTCTGTGTACTTTCGATAAATGAGCTTTGATTACCGTGATATAATTAGGGGGGCCACAACAAACCCCCCGCTGTCTTTCTTTTTACATATTATGAGGCACGACCGCTACTACTCAGGAGAATCTTTTATCTTTGCCATCGCAAACACTGCTATATCTCAAATACTAATATATTATTATAAATAGTATGCTTCCAAAAAAAGTAAAGTCATTTTAACTACTCTAATATAGATTATTTCAGGTGTATTTAAGCGTTAAAAGTCGTTTTTATAAATTCAGTTCATCCGGAACTGATTGTACATGGAAATGTTACCTGGAAAAAAGTTTCGTTTCAATTGTCACGAAGCTTTCCTTCGATGTTTGGACAACGTAGAAGACGAGAGATCGTCGACTGAGCAAAAGAATAACTAAGGTAAAGTAGGCAATAGTGGGACAGTTTAGAGTATACGTTTTTTATAATCTTGTCTATTACGACGACTAAGCATAATATATGAAAACTAATAACAATAGATAGCTCATGTTTCGAGGTTTATATTTAAAAAAAAGAACGTCTTTTTTCGTTGCTGATGTATTAAAATAATCGCAATAAAAGAAGATAACTATCGTCTGATGTAGTGGGACACGCTAATTTAGTTGGGAGCAGTTTTAAGACGTCCATTCGGATACAAGAGTGGGACTATACATATCAACGTGTTTCTGACTGTCCCACTACTGTGATATGGAAATCAAGGGGTATCTAAAGTGGGACAAAGGTTTTGCTATACGCCTTCTGAAAATTATCCTCGAAAAATGTGTATCATGTTATGCACTTAATTTAAGGAGTAAATAAACAAAATGATGACGTAACTACACAGTTAAGATCATAAATAATGCTAATAAATTAATGCCGTTATCGTCATAATTCACTATTAATTGTTTATTGTAGATGTTTTACTGCTGTTCCACTACTGGTCCCAAAATTGGCTTTGCCCCAGTACTGCTGCCTTTACCTTATAGCTCGCGATGTAGGTACTCGTCATATCATCGCGAAGTTAGTTCCGTCTAGTTGATCGCGAGACTACAAAGGGCGAGTTTGTGGGTTCGCGTTCTGTTCGTCACTTATTTTTCACACTTTATTGTTTAATTCCGACGTACGCAACAGAATGTTATCTACAACTTTTTTATTTAATATTTCTGTATAAAATCAAATTCTATTGAATAATAAGCGAGAATCGCCGAGTATTTAGGCGTTAAAAGTCGTTTTTATAAGTTTAGTTCGTCAGGAATTGATTTTACATGAAAATGTTAAATGAGAAAAAGTTTTATTTTAGTATTATCTACAACTTTTGTATTTAATATTTTTGTGTTAAATCGACTACGTCTAATGTTTTTACCTATTTTCTGCAATGGTATTGAAAAATATTGCTCGTAGCAAAAAATATTCAACATCAAAATAGTCTTTTAATTAGTTTTAGCAGATACATGGGTTGGGTTTTTAGTAAACATTAATTTTTTACAAAATTAGCTTAAAAATCGTTTTTTTCTCTCAAATTTTCATTTGTTCTGGCGTTTTTTTATTTTTCAGCGGATTCAGTTCGATATAGGACTGTCCAGTACTTATAAATGGACGAGTATCTGGAGAAAGTAGTTTGGATCCGTCTAAATTTCGCTGAGATAATCGTGGAACTTGATTATCATACCGACGTACAGACATACATCTCGGAGAACGTTTGAAATGCACCTATTTTGGGTAGAAAATAGTTTTGATATAATAAATTTCTAGTATTTGAAGTGTAACAATTTTCGCTATGCTGAAAATATAGTGATTTTCAGTGTTATTGGAGTTTGGTAGCTATACAACTATTAATTTGTATTTATTACAAAATGCAAAAACGACGCTATGTTAAACTATAATAAAAGTGCAGAGAGTCAAGTGGTGCACTGGTGGCATATTCATTTTTATCGTAAGGTAGTCGGCCCAATAGCTGGAATCGTTAAGAATGGTACCAGTAGATAAATGCCCCGGTATCTGCCATTTAATTATAATGTTTAGATACTATGACATTCGTATGAAGAGAATTTTCCAGTCAAAATTACCGTGAAAGTTTGGCAAACCTGGATTTTTACTGGAAAATTCTTTCTGTACATCTACTAGTATCATTCTGGGCCGCCTATTATCAGGTGTTATCTTAGAACAAAAAAAAATAAAAAATTTTCGTTTCAAGAATTTCTAAAGATGTCCTTGAAATTTTGATTCAATACTTTGCAGAGTAATTGATAATTACATTACGCAAGGCAAGAGCATTTGTATAATTCGCTAATCATAGTAATAATGGTGTTATAACGAATTACAATTCCTGACCGGTACGGTAGTTCGTATATAGAGGTAGGTATTCTACAGCCCCTTAAAATTTCAATCAATTGTTGAAAAAGTTTCATGATTGAAAGTTAACATCTATATACACAATAATCAAAAATATCATCCATAAAATCTTTAAAAAAAAACCAGGAAAATTTTGAACCGTTTACTCGTGCTACCTTTAATGGCTTATAATTATTTAAGCTATAAATTTCCTTTTAGCGTAACTTTTAACTTTTTTTTTTACGGTGCTGTGAGTTTTGGGTGTCATTTCTAGATATTACAGATCGACTCTCAAAGCTCCGTTGAAATCCCTTCTCTAGAGGAACTGCTATCTTCTTCTAAATAAATGATTACATATTTCATAATTTGCATCTAATTTTTTATCATTTTCTCAAACTTAACATCGCTATAATTTTGTTTCTAATTTATCGAACAACTTGGTAGGGGACTTATTTTAAAGTTTTTTGTTCATCTTATCAGTATGCTAATGTATGAAAGATTAAATGAGTAGTGAAGGGGTGTAAATGTTAACCAATCTTTTAACCAATAATGCTACTTGATTATGCTTGATAAATAATAAGGATTTTTTATCTGTATATCTAAAGTGGTTAATGAAAGATATAAAATAGATATAAAATAGATATAAAAGATATAAAATGTTAAATAATCTGTGAATTTGTCTTTTTAGATGTGAATACGTTCTAAGTTGGTGACCAATGATTCGAAATGCTCAAATAATTTTATATTGTGTCATTCATTATACTTATACCAACATTTTGATTCTTAGTGAATAAGACTCATTTCTTGCTAAAATTTTAGCATTCCTTTATCTATTTTTGCATTAATTTGTGAATATTCTTTTAATAAATTACATTTTCCTTAATACATACTCGATTAATTTATGACTTCGAATTCATGACCGTTCAGTATTTAGAACACGTTTGCAAATCTTCCTGTCAATAGAACGACGTGTATCTTTATTACTTCTTGATAAAGTGTAAATTCTTTGAAAAGCTGTGCACTGATGCGTAATAACAGTCTCAGGTAAAATTGCAATATAAAAGTTTTCGTCAAAATCTTATTCTCAAGGTGTGCATACTCAATCGTGCATCCACATTGTACATCAAATTAGCAAATTGCTCTATTGTATTTTACAAGCATTAAAGCTACGATGCAGGTAGTGGCTCGAAGAAAATGGGTGCGTCACGCATGCACAGCAATATTCCTCAGCACATAATAATAAACTTTAATAGCGAACGACTAGTCGCATGCGCGCGCTTGCCAATGACATCGCACCTAATTTCTCTGTACGTGCAGTAAAAAAATGACAAATAAGCTCGAGAACTAATAACGCAGGCTAATCGTTCCACTGCAGAGACTCAAGGTTGTATAAGCCATCTAATGACGGGAATTACAAGCGTACGTGTTGTTCCTCTTGTACTCTTTCTTGTCTTTTTCCCCTCTCCTTAAATTTCGATTATTTCGTTCTTTTTTATCTTTGGGTATGTTTTTTTTTACTGGATTTACTGACGACAGCAGCAAGCCGCGAACACGCCTATGTTTGTCTTGGCTTTTGGGTTACGCCGAAATTTCAACAGAAATCCGCTTTCGACCGAGACAAAAAGAAAGAAGATAGGTGTAGACAGAGAAGAGACAGAGAGGCTTATCATCAGCTCCATTCATAACCTCTTGTTATAGCGAACGTAGCACGAGCGTAGAATAGATTGTTTGTCGATTCTTAGTCAGCTTTACTGCCGCGTAAAGAGAGGCAGCGTAGCATGTGTAAGGTGACCACGACGGCAGTATATATATTATATATGAGGCTCTTGTCTAGTCGTAAAACTGCATCCGTTCAACACATTTTGTGCGTGCAAGGGACACCAGAGAATAAGGCTTGAAAATTACATATAAGAAGTGAATATGGATGAAATTAAATATTACAAAAATGAAACGTTAATTGGGTCATGAAAGGTTTGATAAATCATACTTAATATTTCTATTTTATTGTATTGCTTTCTCATAGAGTTTTGAAACGATGAAAAAAATTTGTGTGTGTGTGTGTGTGTGTGTGTGAGTGTGCTGCGCCTGTGTCTATGTCAACATTGTAAACTCTCATTGTATCTCTGAACAATTACACCGATTTTTGTCGGACAAGGCAAGGCTCATTCTCTTCGTCTCGAGGAAAAAACCGTAGGTATACTTAGTCTGATTAATTTAAGGTTTTATCGATTTTCTCTTTTCAATAACCAAAAAACTTTTTTCTTTTTTTTTCATACATTCAGTCAATATTACTTAATATTTATATATAAGAGATATTATAACAAAGTTTATCCCGTGGCACACATTCAGAAACTAGTTCTTTCGTATTGTTAAGCTAAAAAGAGATCCAAAATTTTATTTAGATTACTAGCGCGCTACACGCGCATTTAGACACTGCCCCGTTAAACGTATACTATATTAGCCAATAACATTTTTTGATAACGCTCTGAAGTTGCCCTCTAAGCTTCAATGCGATACTATCGCGTTCTCCCTTTTATAATGAGGAATTTCGAAGCAACTTTTTCTTTAAATTGGCCTAAAAAAAATTAAAAACCGCTGCCAATTCATTGGCACTTTGCTTCCTCAAACTTTATTTATTGAAGCCTTCGAAAAATGCTAAATATCAAAATTTATAATTGTTATTCTTACACATACTTACATAGTTTTTTTTCCATTTAAAAATATTGAAAAATCTTTTTTTCTATCTTAAATAAAGTTTGAGGAAGCTCAGTGCCAATGAATCGGCAGCGGTTTTTTGTTTTGAAAAATTATCTGATTATCCTATTATTTAAACTAATTAAAATGAAATCATAATGAAATAATATATTATGCCCGCTTTACTCGGACGATAACTCTCGCGCAGGGAGGGCATAACCCACTATATTCACGAGTGCAATTATACGACTTCTTAACACATCTATCTTAAAATTCGTACTTGTTCTCCCCCGAAAAGGGAAAAAGTGCTGCATATGTATTCCCTAACCTCACTCTCGTTTCCATCGCAATGCGCTGTTTGTGCCCGTTTTGACACATGTGCGTGGGGCTGGGAACTAGAGTAGGCGTCGGGAATGAACGTAGCACTTTTTTCCCGCCTCGGCGAGGATAAAGTACGGTACGGATATAGGATTTAAATAGGATTTTAGGATTTTGGGATAGATAGGATTTTATCCTCGGCGAGGATAAAGTACGAACTTTACGATGGGGTATGTTTACAAAATCATATTCATAACTTCAAAAAGAAAATAGTACGCGCGAAGCGCGTTTGGATTTTGCTGATGAGATTAAAAAAAGTTATTGATGATATGATATGTGTTATGATATGGCATAGTCAATCTTAGGGACCTAATATTATTATTAACTGCGCCAAGACCTTCTTAACATCCAGTTTTGGATAAAATATGTGACATTAAAGGTAAAAGGTAAAAGGTTTTGTATGTCCTTTCTTCTTTTCTTATCTTGAATTTCTGACTATCAAATGTACTTTAAGAATATCGGTTTCCATTTTGCATATCTTTGGAGTAAATTAAAAAAAAAAATTTTTTTTAAAACAAAACATTTTTGCAAAATTGATATTTTAAGGGGGTACTACAGTTAAAAATCATCAAACAATACATTTTTTTTTATTGGATATTCCAAATGTACATATTGATATGTATTTGAAACAAAATTTTTAGGCCGAAATATTAAAAAATTTAATAAAATGCATTATTTGCCAAAAAAATTAAAAATTTTCATTTTTTAGTAAATTTTTTAGAATACTGGCCCAGCCAAAACAAAAAAAAAGAACAAAAGAAAAATAAAAGTTAAATTAAAATGTGTGAATTCGCGCGCGGTTACTCCTTTCGAGCATTCGAGACTTGACTCGAGAGTTTTGAGTGCGCTGTACTGTAGTCTGCTACTCCTCAGATGTCAGATCTTCAATCACACGTATTTGATGCATGATCAGCAACAAACAAATGCACATTAAGGTTAGGTAAATATACATGAAAAAGAAGAAAACTGTATGCACAACTATTTACACTCTCTTTAAATTAACTATAATAAGTAATATTAACAAAATCGAAGAATCAAAAATTGTGAGTCCAGTGAATTTTATGTAAAAATGTATAGGCTCCTGCTTCACATTCTTTCTCTTCTTCTTTGCTGGATGGTAAGTTTATTTTGACTTTCTGATAAATATTGTTCTTCCTCCTGTAGGGGAGGGCGGGGCATGACAGAGCAGGCGATTTAGTGGAGCACCCCCCCGACTGTTTGTTGAATGATGAATAATCGACTTAAAGTTATATAAACTATTGAAGGAATGTCTAAACTTCTTATATAGTGAAAAACCAAAAAGAAATGTATTGTTTTGACTTGTTTTTTACCATATGAAATTTCGGAGCAAAATATCTTGCTTGCTGCTACATTTTCCAGTATAAATA
>JAPYZP010000712.1:0-28822 GCA_030522985.1 Torymus sinensis | reverse complement strand
ACGTTCAGAAAGTCTAGACTACAGTGGCTTACGACCGCTGGACACAATTTACCACCCCATAAACCCGATGATTTACAATCGACCCAATACCCCTCGCCAATACCCCTCGCCTTAACCGCTTACAAATTATTGTAAGCGGTTAAGTGCATAAAAAGAAATAATAAAACGTGTAAAGTGGAGTGCGAGTAAGAAAGAAAAAGAGAAAGAGTGAGAGAGAGAAACGAGAGAGAGAGAGAGAGAGAGAATAAGAAAGAGAGAGAGAGAGAGAGAGAGAGAGAGAGCAACTCGCACAAATTATCAAATCCAATAAAATATCTGCGTACGCAAGCCGCTCGGCGTATAGCAGAGGTTGTACGCGTCCGGGAAATTTTGAAGTCTAAAGAGAATTAAAATCACTCGGAACGTCACACGGGTAAGCTCGCCTGTATACGTCAACTCGTTCGCGAGCGGCAGTGTGAGAGCGAGCGAAATAGAATTTTATGGGAATCACGGCTCGCCGTGACATTGGGTTATGGACGCGGCCTCACTTCTCCTCTCATTAAATATTGGCACTTCGGAGCGATTTATTATCGGCGTGTTTTGCGCCGGGAAATCAATTTCAAATCCCGTCAATCTCTCTTTGCACGCGTTTCCCCTTATCCTTCTCTGCGTTTCCTCTCTCGGCGCGCGTTTAAAAGCTCGCTGCAAATTAATTTTATCCTTATAGCGGGAAGAGGGAGTTCAGCATAACGTCTGACGCGCTTTCGATATATTTCATTCTATGTAGTTCGGGTTTATACACCTGTAATTGACCTCTACCTTGTTCCCATACTCGCTTTTGAATCCCCACCGGCTTTTTAAATTTCCCTACCCCCGCCAGTGTGCCGATCTCGTTGAATTTTATTCCCACGCTATGTTAACACGTGCGTAAATTTAGGCAACAGTTAAGAGCAAAATGCATATTCTTTTATTCGAACACTTAACCCGTTCAGCCACAAATTAAATTCAGAAAAACAATTTTTTTGCCATAAATTTATTTATAACAATTATAAACAATTGTAAATCGGAAAAGTATTATTATATTTCTCAAGCTTAAGTATTTATCTAACAGAAAAAAAATGAAGGATCCATTAAATATAAAAAAAAAGGACAAGAAATATAACAAAATTTTGGACGCCTATAATATATAGGCTTTTGTGACTGAAAGGGTTAATAATAAGTGCAAGTCAAAGAAATATCAGAGAAATATTGTTATTACATTTTTCAACGTTTTCACTCTCTTGCGCAATTTATTACTCTGTTTCGATTCCATTCACCCTTTTCGTACCCATCGGCAAGTACGATCTGTATACTACATACCATCGCATGGAAGGAATAAGGTTTCATGTATTAGGAAAATAATATTACAGGAGTTTTGAAAAATTCAAATTACAAAAGATTATAAATTATAATTGGAGAAAATATCCAATAATTGCAATAAGAGTGTAAAATTGAAAAATAGTAAAGTACAACAATTCAAAATTTGGTCTTCATCTCAACAACTATAAAAACGTTTGAGATGGAATCTCTTTCAGCGCGTCGCGTAAAAAGAATGTTCTTCAGCGGATTACCGACATGGAACCTGGTTCCTCCTATCCCACGTTATTATTTATAATTTACTATTATACCTCTGTTGAGCTTTACGTGATTCTCAAAGATTACAGAAAAATGCTAAAATATATAAAAGAATCTTTTTAGAACTTTTAAACTGTATTTTGTTACCGCATGTATGAAAGATACGAAACATTAAACTTTAAGTTTTTGCAACAGTCAAATTTATCTTTTTTTCAAAAAAGCTAAAGACATCTGAAAAAGGAGATCTTTTTCTTAAGTTTTAACAACTTATAGAATTGAAGAAGTAGAAACTATACTTTTTAAAAAGTTAATTCTCATTTTTCTTCTGAAAATTCTTCTTTCTTCAGATAGTTTCTACATATTAAAGGGATATTCTTTTTTTTCGAGAAAAATCAACCTTTTAAAAAAATTCTTTTTAAATACTATAAGTAATTTCAAGTTGAAAAGAAATTTCTTTTTTACAGTCCAAATAACTGATTTCAAAAACTTTTAACTACTTTTGCTTTTCAATCTTTAACTGAAAAAGTACAATTTAATTTATCTTTACCTTATGTAAGTTATATGTTATTCAAATTAATGTAATTATGAGCAAATAAAAGAATATATTTGATTTCTTAAAAGGACTTATTTTCATATGCATTATCCACAAATAATCCCTAAACGCTGAAAATAATGCAAATGTTACGTTAAATCGGCATGTGCCTTTACTTTTTATCGAGATATACTGCATATTGAAAATTCAGGCTTTTATAAATTATTCTATACTCTAAACTGATACGACGATACGCCGTAAAATAAAAGAGAATATCTAATGTTAGTGTAGAATGATCGGGGATATGGAGTAGAGGAGAATGTCATTCGAAAAATGGCCACTTGGATACTTTAATATTCGTGTGTGGCTGCATGTGTGAAAGGGTTTTACCTGATACACTTTTCAAAACCCTTTTATGCAAAAGAAAGCTCCGATATTAAACGACAAATTTCGCCAGGCGAAAAACCTCAAGCGCATTATATAAATTTTTTTTAAAATTAATTTTAATACTATATATTCGTATAGAAGATTATGTTGTTTTACGAAATTTAGTCTTTATTTTTCTAAAAGTATTATTTATTGTCATGCAAAATTTTGTCAATAGCACAGTGTATCTTTTGACTCTTACGCAAGAATATAGATTTCGAATAAATTTAGTGGTCAAACGGATTTATAAAACAACACGGAATCGTATACTTTCAAATTATCGTATTTTCATTTTATTCTTTTTTTATTTAAACCATTCCATTCGGTACAGGAATCTGCGATAGACTCCAACATTCTTCACCCAAGTTGGTTTACATATACATTACAAGTCTTTTTATAGAATATTTCACCTTAATTCTCATGAATCTTTAACAATTCATAATACACTATAGTTTAACGTTACCCATTGTAAATGTCCCCTGATTAATCTATACACGTTACATTCTACTCTGCAAATCCAGGCGCACAGACGCGCATGCGGCGAGTATAACATTACACCCAGCCGCGCGCGGGTGGCCATAGTAGCGAATCAAAGCGGCGATTAATTAAGCGAATCCCATTGACGAGCTTATATATATATACGCCGACAGTCGCGGCAGTCGTGGAGAAAGGAGCGAAACCGATGATAAACGAACGAGCCAATCGAGCGACGCGCGGGCCGCATATATAAAAGAGCCGCGCTACCTCCCCCTTTTTGTTCACAAGTATATAGATATAACGAGAGAGCCGCTCGGGCGATGTCTCAATTTCGCGTTGAGGGGAGATCGGCCCGTCCGATAAGCAGCCCTGATTATTATTTTCGCCCCTCTCGTTACGCGTATAATATAAAGAGGGTGCGCCTAGGTGACTTGCCTCGGGCCATCTATATATGTGTGTATATATATATATTGTCTCGCGATCTTATCGCGCTTGTTTGTCGGGGATATATTCGCCTTTTCGCTGCGCTGCGCGTGCGGCTCGAGATTTGCTCCCGGGGCCGTTTTTACGCTTTCCTTTTACGTCCCTTTCCCGCTTCGTCGGCTGGCTGCTGAGATATAGACGTGTGCCCGTGTAATGAATGGCAGCCAGAGATTATTCATCATGGGGTGGAGCGCGCGTTGATCATGAACTTTTCTGTTCGAGTGCCTGTTAGGTTCGTCATTATGTCGTTATATTAAATCGATACCGTTAATAATACAAATAAGAGCATATGCGTTATTGTATATATATGAACAAGACAAGGTTTGACACATTTTAATAAATTTAAACATTGCAAATGGTAAATCCGTTTGCATTATGGCGTCAAGTTTTTAGAGACCGTAATAGTTAAGTACACGAAATTGCAGCGTAAAAAAGGAGAATAAACCGTCGAAGCTAATTTAGCGAAAAGCAGAGAGAGCAGAGAAATATCGTCGGATCAAAGTAGCCGATTGTTCCTAAGCAGTTTACCTGCCTGCGCGAAGCAGCTTCCGAGGAGATCGGATTTACGGAATCCATAAAAATGAGGCGGAGTTGGCTTACAAAATTCGCTCTATATACCCTTACACGCGGGACTCTCTCTCCCCTGTTATATTCCCCTTTATCAGCCTGTATAAGTATACTTTTGCCTCCTATTTACTTCAAAGTGAAATATATACCTTTTATTTTGAAATTCACCATTTCAAAGCATTAAAAATGTAAATATCCCGTATACATACAAGCTGTAATTGATTCTGCGGGTAAATTAACGCATATGTTATATCCGCGAAGCTTAACTTTAATATTCCACACACACACACACATACAAAATATCAGCTTTCGTATTAAACATTTTAATCACAAATATACAACACATCAAAGCCCTGCTCGGATTTTCCCGGACACATTCGCCCAATACACGAATCGTTACCGATTTCTCCGAATATAAAATCGCCTCAGCCACAGCATCAAACGAAGGCGGGGGCGAAGGCGTTTCTCGGCAACAAATCTGAATCCATAAATCCCCAGCCTCCCGGCTACCTCTCGCGATAAACACAGTCTATTAAGAAAAGGGGGGGATGCGCGCGGGTAAGCCAGGCACCCCCCGCTCCTATAACGACCAGATCAAAGGTATATATCGGATTGGCGCCGCGGGATTATGTATAAAGCGGGCCGCCTTCGCCCGCGCCTGCCGCCGGGAGATACTGACGCTGAAACGACAGATTAGACCATTAGAGGACGAGAGAGAGAGAGAGAGAGAGAGAGAGAGAGTATATATGTACATATAGGCTATGTGATCGATCGCTTACCCACGCTCATTCGGTCAATATTTTCCTACTTCGACGTCTCCTACGGCCCGTCATAGGCTCGCCTGCTGATTGATCTTTCTTCTATTTTGTCGGTTTGTGCGTGGTTTTATGGTAGGCCTTGAAAATTCACGGTATTGATCAGTCTGCCTCTATAGTTCTTTCGGTTGATTTTGTATAGTTGTCAGAGATCGCTAATTTTCTTATATTTCGATTTTATTTAAATTTTTACTGACCTTCTTACAGCCATGATGTTGTGATCCTTGAACTTGAAAAAAATGCACGCTTTTCAAACGAGTGCGCAGAATTTAACGCGATTGCAAATCGTCTTGAAATTTTGAAAAAGAAAACTCCATCCTCAGCAATTGACTGGAAATCGGAAAATCGCCGACTAAGCACCGCCGCGGGCCGAACTTCCGCCTCACACACACATAATCTCCCCATCGGTTCATTACCACCGCCCCGAGTCCTCGATTTCCCAAAGTCAAAGTTTCCACGCTATATCCATACTCTCCCGAATTGCGCCCTCCCACGCATTTTCCCGCGCGACTGCGTGGGCCGGCCGCCCCACTCGCCCACGTATAATATAACGTCTATGTATATAACTTATAGTATACGGGAGTATATGTATAGTATGGCAGGGGTGCCACACACGTGCACTGTGGACTGACGCATGAATCTGAAAGTGTATACCTCGCTCACGTGGGCGACACAGTGACGTCCACGGCAGGTGAAGAGAGTGTGCTCGAAAAAGAGCGGTAGCGCGTAATGAGATTTTTACGCGCGGCTGACGTCAGGCTGGCAGTGCATTTAACTTGCGAAAGAATTTATTGCGCTGCTGTTTGATTTTGAGACGCGAGAGCGCGGAAATAAGTGAGTGGGATGTTGTCGGTGGGTGTTTTAACGTTGATTTCTCCACTGGATTTAAATATTAAAGTTTGAAGAGATGGTTGGGTGCTTTAACTTGTAATGATATTTTATTTTAACGACATATCATATCTCGCTGATTTAACGCAAAGATATTCATTTCTCGGGTTATTTTTGAGCTTGATATTTTTAACAGCTTTGATTGAATATCAAATTTTATTAACACGTTATTAGAATGATAAAACATCAAATACTCGGAAATTATCTAATTTTCACTACAAGTTTCTGGTTTGCACAATCCTCGATGAAATTTAACAGATCTCGACAGTTAACCTCTATTACATTATATATCATTCATACTGGCGTAGTTACAGTAAAATGGTGCGAATAATGACAAAATGCAGCTCTAAAACTTGCGCGATAGAAATGAGTTGCTGATTATTACAAATGTTAATTCCATCACACTGCAATGAATGCTCAAACGAACAAGATTGGGACATACATTAGCTCACATTGACTGAGTATCACAATCTCATTCGACTATTTGAAGCCTATAAACCCCTTTGACATGTGCGCTCACCACAAGAAGAGCTCCATAGACCAACCACTGCGCCTATCACGCAGTCAAACCGCGTCTCTCTCTCTCCAGCTCTTGCTGCCACTGCTACGTCTCTCGGATGTATGATTGACGAGCTCTTAAACGAAATCGGATTAATAAACCCCTCTCGCGCATGCAAATTCCAGCGCGGTTATTAGTGGGGAAAAAGGATAGACCTCCGCCCGCACGCGCGGGGGACTAATGAGAAGATAATGATAGCGACGGGGCGAAAGTTTCTCTGTCTCCACCGCTCGGGTATAATTGAGCGGCAGCGTAGCGACGCCGAGTGTATTATCGCGGGGGCGAGAGCTGGGCGCGCTTTTCCCTCCGGCGTGAGCGCGGGGGCCGCTCTCGTAAATTACGGATTGGACTTATTAAGTTTGGGGCGTGCGCCGCTGCTGTATTGCTGATTGCCGCGCTGCGTGGCGTCGTCTTTTTCGCCCACGTGTGTATATCGTCCTGGCCGGTTGGACCCGTTTCGAGTGCAACGAGTCATTTTCACCATTTCAAACTAAGCACTTTCGATTCGGCGCGTGCAATTGTATAAATCGATGTAATATCACGATGATTGATCAGTGGGCGCATTAATTAATATATGTTATTAAATTACGATGAATTTCATATATGTAATGATTAGCTGTTGTAAACGTATATATCGATTTCGGTACAGCTGGTGTTGTATTTCATTGAACGAAATTACTCATTATAAAGTTTTACTTTGATTTCAAACTTCCATTTATTCAAATTAATTTATTTAGTGTTATATTCGACAAACGAGATAAATCAATGAAGAATTTTGAATTCTAAGAACATTTCTCATACATCATAACCAGCGAAAGCATCAAAATTAAAGGACAACAATTGAGGTACAAATATCCTGAACCGCTGTACACACGATACCCCATCAATTTCATCCCAAGCGCACACACACACCCTTATCTCGCGCTCCTCACGCCCGACGTATTTCATTGCGGCCGCGTGAGCGAAAGCTTCGACTTTGAGAAATTAGCCTGATTCTTATATATATCGAGGGGCGCCGCGCCAAAATCTCAAACCCCTCGCAACCCTCCCACCCTCCTCTTGCCGCGCGCGAAGAAATAAACGACGCGGAGTTGCGGAGCGAGGGGTGCGCGCGAGTGATAGATCGAGCTTGCGAATTGAAATTCAAGTGCGCCGCCCTTTCTCTGCCCAACCCCCAGGCGCGGTGTGCGTGGGTATGTATGCGAGGAGAGCTTGATGAAGTCGTCGGGCCGGAGAAGAGCATTTTCGCGTTGGCGCGGTTCATCGATAAGTCGTTTGGGGGGGATCGTGATAATTATAGACGCCAGCGCCTATGGCTTTCGAGCAATGCGCGTATATTTGAGCTGTGAATTTTATTAATGAAAATTCTTATTTAAATTATATTATTAGATTCTTCTGTTCACTGTATATAGCATTTGTAATAGACAGGCGCATTTGTAATGTTATCTAATAAGAATTGGTTATACGAGCCACTGAACTCAAAGTATAAATAAACAAGAGTGTTTGAAGAAGAACCTTACGAAAAATTCCAGGTGAACTTCGGCTCGGTGGTAATCCCGCCGGACGTGCACATCCCGTCGGTGCGCGTGCTGCCTGAATTCTCGCGGCTGGCGCACGGGCTGCGCAGCGACAACATATCGATCCTCGACAGCAAGACCTTCTACATTCCCAATCTGCACTACGACGGCGCCGGGCCCGACGCCTACTTCTGGGTCGGCAGGGGCCCCGAGCCCGACGCCCACGGCACCAAAGTACCCAACGAGATGAACAGGTGCGTATATCATCTTAATTCGTTAGAACAATTACGAAATTTCAATAATAACATTAGAGGTTTGCGTGTACTAAAAGAAGAAAAATTCTTTATTAACCTCCACGTTTAATAGTTGTACGTTTAGAGTTCGGGGAATCTATTGCGTATTAATGTATCCGATTACCAGTCAATTTATTTGTTTAAACAGTTTACCATGTCACAAATACTTAAATTGTATTAAACTCGTAATTGTACTCATTGCGTCGCCTTATATAGACTAATCTAGTCTATATTATTATACCAATTTGTAAAGGGGTAGCTCCCGTTTAATTAAATTAAATAAAAATAAAATAAATAACAGTTATTAGATTGTATTGACGAAAGAGGGATTTTTATTGAAAGTTTATCGTATAATTTTCTGGTATTCCAAGTATACGTCGTTGTTTATACTTGGGCGCATTATTAAACATTTGTATTATTGGTTTTTATTCTCATGAACGACTTTTAATGGCTCGGTATATGCAATAACTTTGAGAGCAGTGAATAGTGATTTTCTGCAAAAGACCGCGAGCGAATGGCCCTTCGGCCAGCATAACTCATGAGCATCGTCGCGGAAATGCGATACACTTGATAAAGTACCGTACCGTGTCTGGGCGACACGTGCTCATGTGCTTCTACACCTTTGATTGCAGCTCGATGCCGCTGCGCGCTTACGAGGGCGTGGACATCGAGATCGTGTTGCCGGGCAACCTCACCGTCTACGACATCGACTGGCTAGCCGTCTGGTGCGTTCAGTACCGGCACAACTTTGGCCACGTGCTCATACCGAAAGACCTCGACCTCCCGCCAGCTCTCGGCCAAACCAAGATCGCGGTAAACGCATCCCATATACACCTATTATCATTCTCTTTCTCTCTTTACATATATTATATACATATATAGTATTTTCGTCAACTCTCACTTCATATATATAATATGCGCGTGTGCTCTTTTGAGGCGACCATAGTCGACTTCTTCGTACATACATTGCCATTGACTCATTCTTTTTTTAGAGCTGAACAGGAGAGATGATTGAAGAGTGCTTATATTTGTGCTAGCCTGCAGGCTGAACCCCTCTTTTCACTGAGTACTCTTCAATTATAGGACTCATTTATTTTAAATTTAATCTCATTAGTGAATACACTTAGCCATATTTCATGTGTACACTCTGAGAAAAATGCTTCTAGAAGTACCGAAATTTAAAATAATTATAGTAAAATATATTATATTGGAAAAATTTTTAAAATATATACTAATCAAGGCTTCTAAAACATATTGGCATAATACCGTCAAACGAATCTGTAATAAAAAAAACTTCTAAGGAAATTATAATCTTGTATATATAGTACAGGAGTTGCCTTTATAAAAAAATTAGCATCGAATTGATGTCTAAATATCACGAGAAAACAAAATCATAAAAAACCAATATTTAGAGTAAAAGCAATAATTGAAATTTAAAAATATTCAGTAATAGTATCAACATGATTATTCTACAAATTAAACGCTATTCAAAAAGAAAAATAGAATAATAATTAGAAATTATATAATAAGCGGTATCTCGCATCAAGAAGGGCTATAAATTCATTTCGAGTAAAAGTGATAATTGCACAACCGATCAATCAATTATCACCGTTATATTGAAAATGGATTGATTATATGATAGGTCTCTCACGTAATAAGAGAAAAATAAATAAAGATTTGAATAATTTTTACATTACTATAGAGAATAGTTTCAATCGTGATGGAATACCATATGCGGATAAAAAGTAAAGAGAATAAATTTAGAAATAAAAAATGATTCTTTCTGGACTTGTTTTTCTCAGTGCATTCATATATATAGGAAAAATAATATCACGTCGACTTTTTTTATTGCATGCACACGGAATAGCCGCCATGGTGGTACACCCCTGTGAGTATTTTCAATCATCAGGGATCTCTTTGTAGATGTGACATGCAATATCGTTTATTTTGCTGCTTACGAATTATTTTGATTTTTTTCAAACCAATAATTGTTTTATCAACAAATATAAATTTTGCAAATTAGGTTAATTACAATTCATTCATACTGTAGTGTCTCATGTTCATCTTTCAGTTT
Organism: Torymus sinensis; assembly: GCA_030522985.1. Classification (NCBI taxonomy): domain Eukaryota; kingdom Metazoa; phylum Arthropoda; class Insecta; order Hymenoptera; family Torymidae; genus Torymus; species Torymus sinensis. The sequence continues at coordinate 18,598 of JAPYZP010000712.1, read as the reverse complement.
CATCATTTTTTTCAGAATGAAATTATAATTTTTTTTTATATACAATTTTTTTCTCAACATATATGTATGTACTTTTTATTTATGCTTCTTGCAAATCCACACATTTGTGTATAAATGTTTGGTGATTCGTGTGATTAATATAAATGTTTTAATCGGATTCTCATCTGTACTTTTAAATATACATGTTTTCGTCTTAATTTCAAAGAAAACCTAATTCAATGTGTTAAGCCCAACTTTGCTGTTTCCAGTTATGCTGATGTAAAATTATTTGAAAGTTAAAATTTTGCATTGCTTGACAGAACTGATCCTGAAATTGTTCTTTATAATCTACTTTAGTTAAACATTCGATCAACTGAAATTTCTCTATCTAGTTCTATCCCCCCTTGTTTGTTTATATAGACTTTTGAGTAAAACTATAATGTCATGTGAGTGTTCGCTTCCACAGTATATCGAAGACAGAGGTGCTTTGCAAGCGAAAGCCAAAGTACCTCTGTAGAACCGTGCGCAATGTGTTGAATACATGTAAATAAAAGCAGAGCTTTAACGAGCGTTGAACCCTTTCTTTTGTCGGCCCGCTCTCACAGACGAGCAGCACGGCGCCACCGGAGCTGAGCAACTGCATCGAGCTGCTGGACGGCAAGGTGCAGGTGCAGTGGCAGACGATGGGCGAGGACGTGCAGATACGCGTGACCGGGCGCATACGGGACGACCAGTACGTGGCGTTCGGCATCTCGGGCATGGAGGGCAAGCCGGAGATGCGCGGCTCCGACATCGTCGTCATCGCTTACAACAAGGAGACCAACAAGTTCATCGCCGACGACTACTACATATCCGACAACTCGCAGTGCGACGGCGAGAAGGGCGTCTGCCCGGATCACAGGATCGGCGGCAAGAACGACGTCGTCCTCATCAGCGGCAAGCGCGAGCGTGGCGTCACATCTGGTCAGTATATTTATTCCTAATTAAACATTTCTGAGTTATTGAATATATACAAATATAGAATGGATAATTCCATCAAAGAAATATTTTATTCAAGTTGAAAAGAAATATTAAAAAACATTGTTAGTTGAAATAAACCAAAAGCTTTATTCTTTACATTTTCCGGTAATCATACAAAAAATAGCAAAGAATTGTCTAAAATCGAAAAGTATTTTATTTTATTTAACGTTTTATATAATAAAAGAAATGTTGTTCGTTACAGTGACGTACAAGCGGCCGCTGCGCACGAACGAGCCAGTGCTGGACAAGATGATCGAGGACAAGGAGACGACGGTGGTGGCGGCGATCGGTCTGCTCAACAAAAAGTACGAGGCGAACGCCCATCTGAGCAGCGACAAGACCAACGAGGACATACGCATCGACTTCGGCTCGCGCGGCGTGCACCAGTGCCCGAGCTCCCTCTACAACATGGGCGAGGTGCCGGACGTCAAGGCCTGGCCCCCAATGCACATCGCCGGGGTCGATACCTTCAACGTGAGGATCGGACCGACCGGCGGACAGAGGGGATACTCGCGCATCACCGGTCAGTTCCCCCTTTCTATTAACATATCGGAAAATTAACATATCCACAAGCTGGAGTACAAAGAGCAAGAAAAGCTTTTTCACTGATATGATAATAAAAATGACCATCGTGCCACTAATTTTCGATGATTCACGTCATATTAAAATTATACTTTGCGCCAGAGCTAAAATTCTTGTAGATTCTAATAATATATTATGCCGTTATAGAATTCATTCACGATAGATATACTGTAAGAGTTTAATGTGTCAAAATCTAAAATAATATAAAGATTTGTTCTAACGAATCAACAATCTTTCTATGTTCAAACAAAAGGTGAGCCATCCTGGGGAATCGCTTGGTGGGTTAACGAAATGTTGATCCCAGAAATCACGGTAGAAAGAGGACAGAACTACACCTTCATTGTCGAAGGAGGAAATGACAAAACTAATCCAGCAAAGTAAGCTTATTAGATACTCAAACTCATACTATATCACCTACCTATCTAAAGAATCATCCTTTTTGTAATGAATAACGACTTTCCGCCAATTTTGATCTCTACAATAAAACCACTGGTGATTCTAGATACCATCCGCTCTACATAACGGACAGTCCGGAGGGCGGCTACTTCCAGCTCCAGAGCGAGGCTCAGCGACGCAACCACAAGATATTCGCCGGCATGGCGTACGACGCTCAGAACTATGCATACCCAACGGCAGCCGGCCGGTACTGCGAGTACGTGCACAAGACGGTCGATCAGAGCGCCAAGACCGAGACCTTCAAGGAGTTCGTCGATACGCTCAAGCTTAAATGCGCGGAGGGCGAGGCAGCCGTCCTCGAGTGGCACGTCGAGGAAGACACGCCCGATGAGGTTTACTATCAGGTGAGAGATCAAAATCCTCCGTCCTCCCATCATGAGCAAAATATAGAATTGAGTCTTACATTTTAAGTCATGTGTACTCATTAGTAATTATCGAAATTCTGCTGCACAAGAACTGCTGTGCACGGTATCCGAGAGTAGGGCATAATTGAACAGGAGTAAAACTGTACACTTTGCATATCAACCCTCTAGTAAAAATTCCGCAAAAAATATACGTTATAATTTTTTAGACAAGCAGTGTCATTTTCAAGGTCTATTATAAAACTTTGTGAGTTTATAACTTAATTAATTTACAATATAGTAATTGAATAATTATTCATTCTGATACATCATAAGATTGCCAAAACCTCAAAAATCTTTTTTTTTATTTTAATAGACGACTTAAACTTCATTAAATATTTCAAAGAATTACGTAAAGGAAATAATAACAGAATATCTTCTGAAATATTGCAATTAAGATACGATAGCTTTGCTCATGCAACCAGTAAGTAGTAAGGCTGTATCTTTAGTCAGACAAAGATTTTATATATCTTACGAAATTTCCTATAGACAAGCGATTACGTTTTTATGCTCTTTTAATTATGGTTAAATTAAAAATAAAAACATATTGATTATGATACTGGATAGCATTTCATCAGCGTCACTGCGACTTCAAGGAATAACATGTTTTTGTTTTCTCTTTCCAGTGCTACTCGCACAGAAACATGGGCTGGAAGATCCACGTGGTCGACCAGGGCTACGGTCCCCTCAAGACGGAGTCCGCCGCTGAACGATTCGTCCCTTCGATCCTCCTCGTCCTTGCGTTTGTCGTCCTCGCTCACCTCAGATGAACGAGATAAGGTGGCACGAGGCTACGCGCTTTGTCGTCGATGGCGAAAGAGAAAACTAAAAGATTCATAAGTTTACGAAGAAAAAGAAATGAGAAAACAGGTCAATACTTATATCGCGAAATAAAAGGTATAATAACGAAATGAAAGTAACGTAAGGGGATAGGCCCGAGACGCGATCAAAGCGCACACTACATGTGCCCGACGTGGCAAACGCGTCAGGCGCGTTAAGGAGGTTCGGGGGTTACATAAAAACGCAGCCAACAATTTGAAATTTTTCTATTTTGTTCCTTAACTTAAAACAAGATTATATGAATTTGTTCAGTATTTTTCGTAGCGTATTTTTTCGAGAAAATAATTCTTAAAAATCGTCTTTTTAACATAGGCTCTTATGGTAGAGTGAGCTTATGTGGCCTTTGCACATACAACTCCCTTATGAAAAAAGCAGAAATAAAGTTAAAAAACCTTCATTTTCATGGAAAAATAATCAAAGAATAAAGACACAGAGGAACCTTGGTCGCTTATCAGACATTTGCGAAAGAAGTGCTCAAGTGAAAACGTAAACACAACGTCGAGTTCGTTGGCTGCACAAGGAGGTGCGCGGGGAGAGAGGAGACCCTTACCTCATGACACCCCAGAACCTCCTTAAGCGGGCATTAACTAAAAAACTGAATGGGGAGAAAAAAAAAGTATAACACGCATAAACACAGATACACACGATACAAGGTTGTAAGAAAGTATTTAGCTGGTAAGCTTAAGCCATAAGCGCGTATTAAGAGATTTAGCAAGATATTTTTAAGAGCTAACAGATTCAATATTTCATATTATATATATAAAAAATATATATATATATATAAACAAACTCAAACATAGTATATATATATATGTATACAAGAAAGGATGAGGGCCGAGTAAAAGTAAAGAAAAAAAACAAAAAAAAAATACACGCGCGAGTACATTTTGATTCGTAGCGAATGTAAATTCGACAATAAACAAAACCGAATCGGAACGAAACGTTTTGACAATAAGAAAACAAAAACGGAGATAATAAAATTTTTCGCGTGCGACTGAGCGCGAGAGAGCCTTCATCGCGCACGAGTTACAATGAGGGAGAAACACTCGAAAGTATAATATGAGTAACGATAGTCGATTAATCGCGTAAGGATTATATAATATACACAAAATGCGCTCTTGTGCCTCGAAGTTTTTCCGTGAGATTTTTTGGAAGACACTTTTTTATATATATTGACGTTTCGCGAAATACCGTGCACACACATACACACACTTATATAAGTACGTGAATCGCACAAACTTCTTTTTCACTTTCATTGGGTTTTTCATTTTAATATAGGCGATGACGTAGAGAGGATGATTTATAGTTAAATTTACAATAATAAGGAACAAAAGTGATTTCAGTGAGCTAGATGAAAGTATGAATAGCAAATACAAAATATATATTTTAAATAACATGTACAATTTAGCTCTAAGTGAAACGTTAAAAAGCCAATTTTGTTTCTCACCAATTACTAAGGACATTCAAACTTTAATCCGGTGCATTATTTTCAAGAAATAAAATATTTTACTTTGGCAAAAATAATATCTATAGTACATGCATTAATTGAAGAATTAATTTTAAACTTTAATATGTATAAGATATCGTAAAAAAAACTCAAACAAGAAGTATAAAAAATCCTATGATAATTCATTTTAAATTTCGTAAATTATCTTTATAAAAACTTTATACGTTATATTTATTTAAATAAGGCAAAACAATTTTCAAATACTTATAAACTATCTCAACCTGAGGAAAAATCTCAAAAAAAAACTTTGAGACATCGGAGGACGTACAATATATATTACGAATGAGCATAACGTGAATAAATGGCGGAGACGCGAGATATGTAAATTTTGCACAAAAGAAATTAGAATTGAACTATAACGTAAGTCGTAATGAGATAAACCTTCTGTAGACAATAAGCATAATAATTTATAATAAAGAAAATGCTGTTCGACAATAAATCGTACGATAGTATATGATTAAATTTAAGAGTAAAAAGAGACGAGCCAAGTGCTCGCGAGCGCGACGGTGGAAAAGGAGAGCTCGAGACAATAAAATTTATCACCTCCTTCCAGCGTCCGCTCGGCGCGTATATAGATATATATACGCGTAAACATACTCTTAATTATTATAGGTATAATATGTAATAATCGGGCTAGACAGAGGGAAAAACTAAACATAATACGCGCTATATATAGATATATATACATACACAAACACTGTGTAAATACGTAAAAGACGAGGACACAAATCGAACCGAAGAGGACCTTCCTTGTAACACGGAATGAAAGTATAATTGTGCCTTGGGTACAGATTTATTCGAGTCTCGTTGCGGTTGAAAATTAATTAGCGAAGGAAATATTAGCGAGTTGACGACAAGTATACACTAAAATGTAGAAATTTGGAACAGTGGCACCCCGGCTTGCTTGGAACTCCATCCCTTGGGCGTGCGGAGAGCAGCGAGTGTCACATTGTTTTCCATTCTCAAAGATGACGAATTTTAGTATCGGATTTTTTGAGCATTACGAGGTAATATTGGTTCAGAAATTGTAAATCGTTGTATAGGTCAACAGTAGGGTCTTTAAAATTCTACACAGGTAAACCATATCGCAAACAAACTTTTTCCATTACAGTAACGTAGTGAATTGTACGAGTATATTTTTCAAAAATTAGAAATCCAATATACCTACAATATCATGATTTTCCGCAATAAAATCTACATAATAATAGAGAATATACAACATTTTTTTGTATTATTTCAAGAGCGCATATTTTATGTAAAAATGTTTTTTTCTAATAAATTATTCTTCAGCAGTCAATAAATATACAAACACCATTTATTTTCAAAACAAAAAGTCCGATACTAACACTAACATTCAAAAAATACTAACAAAGTTAGAAAATAACTGTTAACTAATGAAAATATTAAGACCCTAATCTTAATCTGAACTAGTTCAATTACTGACACGTTAGCGTATCGTGAATATGCTCAAGGGATTATTAAATGATTAACTTACAAAGTTTCTATAAAGTAAATAATAAAAATCAATTAAATGGTAATTAAGATACTGAATAAGCACGTAAGAACTTAAGAGGTCAAGTGAAAGCCAAGAAATTAATAAAACTTTTTATTGCATACAATACAATAATTTGGCCCGTTAAAGAAAATGTTCCAAGTGTCGTGGGTGTCTTCAAAATTTTCATCAAAGTATATACATAATCACAAAAGTATCAAATAATAGAACCTGAAGTTGAAATATAACAAAAATTGTACCAACAAATGAAATTTCGAAAGTTCATTCGTTTTTGGTAGATATAAAATTGAATTAAAAAATGGTTGAAAAATAATCAATAACTCAAAGCTCAAATTGGCATAAATCGAGTAAGTATAATAGATCGGCTACGTATTAATTTTCAATGTTCAAGTCGATTGTTTTAAATCAAACGAATGAAAAAATGTTGTAAAATTAATGATTTAAAATTATTTATAGCGTGGTTCCTAAAAGACAAAGCTCTGAATTGACCCAAATTTGGAGTTTTTACTCGTGTATATCATGAATTCGCTACAAGGATTTCCGAGGTACTTTGTTAGAAATCATTTTCTTAAGTCGTCGGTATGTCGTTCAAAACATCAACGCATCAAGAAATACATATAGCGCGTCCGTGTAAATCTGTTTAATGATTCTCGCGTATTATATAAGATGATGATGAGAACACGGGAAAAATGAGGATTGCAAGAATCAAGTTCATACGATCTAATTATGAAATCGTCCAATACTCATATAACTAGTACAATAAAAATATATCAAATTAAAGATTGTCATCTAAAATTACTGGAATAGAAAATTATTAACCTTTTTTATTGAACAGTTATACCAACTTTCAAGAAGTTTATTAACCTCTTCCCGTACTTTTCCACATATGTGGACAAAATTAATAGTACTCATCGATACTAGTGCGAAAGAGTGATTTTCACTTTCCCGTTCATGTATCGAACAGTATTTTTTTACATGATCGGCGTGTGCAAAGCTTGATTTAGCGCATGCTTTTTTATTCAAGCGTGTGAGTAGAAATCGAGCTTTGCGCACGGAGTATCAAAAAATTTTTATTGTGACGAAATCTTACATAATAACTAAAAAATGTCGTAGGTATGCCTTAGATCCTCAGCTGAAATATTACAAATATCAGTCGGTTTTATTTACTAAGAATGTATAATTGAAATTTTATTAAAAAAAAATCGTAAGTATTATGGGAAGAGGTTAAATATTTCTCCTGACGGTGAACTTGAGTCATAACGAATAATACAATGAGTTTGGTGAATAAAGGAAGAATACCCACATTCATCCAAAATGTAAACAAAAGTTTACTTGTACATCAAAAAATAAAAATGAAAAAGTTACTTTTTAAAATTTCACTGGTCAATATCCTAATGAAATCATGACTGTTCTACTTATTTGATCAAATTTCAGGTTGTCTTTCACAATTTTTCCTTTACTTACTCTAAACAAATTTTTTTTTAATTTCATATTTTTGCAAGGTTGGAACAGTACTAATTCTTTTTCTTGTTTAAAGACGCTTATTAAACTCGAGACTAAATTCTGCCTCTAATTAAAGATATAAGTAGAACATATAAGTATTAAACCTACAATTAATTGGAAAAGACAATATTATAATGCCGATGAATTTGAACAAAATCGGAAAAAAGATCGTATATTGTACTTGCAACTTGATAACATGTTATCCTCACCTCGCGAAGGTTCAGATACGCAAATAGGAAACGTACGATAATAATTAACTGACTTATGTATAAATACAAGTCACGCTGATGTCTGACAATAAATACGATTAAGGAAAGCCGACGCGTTCTTACGGGCTGCCCCGGAAAAACGTATTAAAAACCTATATTTCTTTATACTTAGTTTTACAATTGATTGAAAGTAAAGTGTGAAAGTATACAATGTCATTAATGAAAGTAAACCGTATTGGCTATAAAACAGCGATCGTATAAAAACTTGAAAAATTAAAGAGGTCAAATTGACGAATATAATATAGGATAAAAATTATTATTTTAATGACAAATTTCATAAATTGTACCGATAAATTAAATACCGATTAAAGTAAAATTTTATAATAATTTTTTGAAAAGTTAAGAAATGTTAAATAATATAAAAAAATGAAAATTTTCATTTTTTTTATAAGTGACACTATTGAAAATAAAATTTGGATTAACACATTCGTTATACATAAAGCGAATATTTTTTAAATGAAGTATAAAACACATGGTTTAGAATTAATAGTAAAAATTTGCACTAAAGAATGCTCGCACTTGTCTTGATGAAAGTATAAAAAGGAATTAATTAGAATTATGTGTGTATTATATTGTATAGAGAAATAAATTGTAGACAATAATTTTTTGCAATATATACTAAATTCTCGATCTCATTGGACAATAAAACGCCAAGAAATTGAAGCGACAATAACGAAATGGACTAACGGAGAAAGTAGAAGTGCGATGTCTTTTTTGCGGAGCAGCCCCGCAATGTCCACGGTTACTAGTATTATAGTTAAAAGTAAATTTACATTGCTTACGTAATTATATATAGATATAATAATGTAATAGACATTTAAGAAAAATTATCTTTTTGCTATGAGTCGTATAATGTTTTTCCATTACTAACATTCATACTCTATAGAGATAAGGTCAAAGTCGTTTTTGTTTAATTGAACCTGCAAGACTTAAGACAGAAATAAACTGAAATACACTTTTGACAATAAAGTACGCAAAATAAATTGCTCATTATTTAAAATAATACAAGGAAATCATTTGAATGCTATACTATTTAAATCATAAGCAATGATAATACATATAGTAATAATCATTTGGCATGATTAAACGAATAGTAAAAATATTTTCAAAACAATACAAAGTTAAAATCTTCTCTCTTCTGTATGTAAACTTTCACGTGGATTGCGCACATTACAATTTCCAAGGATTCGAAATTCGAGGATGTGTATATAAAATATTTTATAGAATTTACGTCAGAACAAAACTTGATTCAATATTTCATTCGTTTATTTGAAATTTTCATAAAATATATTATTTATATAAGATTACGTTTAACGATGTCAAAAGGAATGTCAAAAGTACAAAATACATATTGTATAAAATAAATCATTTATTTACATATCAGAATTTCATCAATTATGTCTAAAATAAATCTTTTGTTTCTGTATTAAAATATTTATGAATATCATAGCATTTCAAGTAACAAATATATTCTAATGGATTATTATCTAACATTATAAATACGAATCCCATTTAACTTGCGACATTCTTTTAACATTTTATGAGAAGGATATCTTTTAGTTGTATAACTATGTTTATACAATCATTTGTATTAATTAAGAGGTTTGTATATATAAACAGCCAAAAATATATTAACTAATTATAAAACTAAAGAATATAAAATGAAATTATAACAAATATTATCAATAAAATGTTTTCTATTCTTAAGTTTTGTAAATTTATTAAGTTTTATAATTTAATATTACTTTTTTATTCTTACTTTCGTAATAAACTGAATTGATTATAGAGAATTGTCTATTCAAAAATGAACATTTGAATTTAGCTTAACAAATGTTGTTACATTTTAAATTTTTAATAGACTTAACTAGCTCTGATGCGAGAAAAAATATTTTTAGCATAAGAAAAATTAAAGTTGTATGTTAGGTACACATGAATAATTCCTCGAGGTTCGAAATACCGAGTGATTTTAAAGAAATTTGAGAATCTAATCGTGAAATTTTTCATCTTCAATGTTCGTCGGTTCTGTCAAGTAAGAAAATAAGAAATTTCTGAATCTAAGTAAATAATGCGCATGCAAAACGAACGTGAGAATTCGACGACTTGTGTCAATATATATTGCAATACGTGAAGGCAGCGGAGGGCAAAAGAAATGCAAAGCTGTTTCTCATAAGTAAACGAAAAAATGTACTTTAAGATATAAAAGAAGAAGCTATATAATTTTGCGCGTGATGCATAAAATATAATACAATATATATCAAATGTACTTAAACATAGTTATTGTAGAACTTATTCTTTTACGCGTTTTATCGTGCGGCAGGTAAATATATATAATAATTGTAATGATTAATGATACAAATATGTATAAGGGGGCCGGATGAGAGTTACGAACAATTGTTAGAGGTGTTAATTGTGTCGACGTACGTGATCGGATTCGTCTCGTGAATCGCTTTCACAAATAGAAACGAGAGTTAATACTGATGAGCTATATGTATAACGATTACTTTTTTGTACGCTGCTTTCCCACATTCTCTGTAACTCTGAAAACTTGTCATCGTCAAGCGTAATATTTAATAAAAAAAGCGCTTTGGAGATGCATTTCGATTGCATTACTGATTGCAACCAATATGATTTCGTCGAGCACACAATGAAAATGTTGAAAGCAAGTAATCATCCGTACGACGCTTTTCAAACACTTATACTGAATTGAATTATCTAAAAATCTAAAATGCAGAATATAGGGAACGAAAAAATAACTTTAATATACTTGAATTTATTAATAAACATATTACTAAATTCAAGTTTAGCATATATTAAGATGTAACTGATTTACATTATTTTTCATGTTATTAAAGTGTGATTAAACGAAGTTAGATGCGTCAATTGATTTGTTTATAAATTAAATAATAACTTTGTTGGTGTATGATATATTTGTAAATCGTAGACTAATACAAAATGTTAAAGTTCTTTTTAATCTTCTTAATCTGTACGAAAAAATGAAATTTGAATTCCAAATTATAATAAAAAAAGAAGATGAAAAGAGGCAACTATGATATTTAGCGTTCAAAGAAAGCCGTATAGTATAATTCATTGATGAAGCGCAGGAAGAAGCCGCGGCAAGACGATTATACATACTTCAACTTCTCATCGCTGCGAGCTTTAGATTATTCAACGAAAACTTTTGTATGTGTACTTCAAGTCTGGTTATCTCTATATAAAGTCTTATATCGAATATGAGCGGGCAATGAAAGTCAAAGTATCGATAACAAATTCGTCTCAATGTGAAAGCGAGCATTTTCTAACTATTAGTTATACTTCGTGTTTTACGAATGTGAGCTAAAATAATGAAAGAGAGAGAGCGAGAGAGAGAGAGAGAGAGAGAGAGAGAGAGAGAGAGAGAGAGAGAGAGAGAGAGAGAGAGAGAGAGAGAGAGAGAGAGAGAGAGAGAGAGGGAGAGAGAGAGAGAGATGGTGTGTTAATTGAATACAATTAAAGAAGTCATCGTAAAAATTAAAATGTTTATTGTAGTTAAAAATAACAACACCCAAACAGCTCATATTGAGGTGAATCGTTATTATAAAATGTATTTAATTAACATGTGCAAAAGAAACAAAGATAAAAATTGAAGGGAAGAGCAAAATTTTTTTTCACGTTTGTGTGTTAGAATAGATTGAAAAAAAACGTGCTAATGAAAATAACACTAAAACAAAGCGAAATGAATTTATGAATTATCTAAGAACACGCAGTATCTTTGTCACCGGTTTTCGAATGCAATGCTTTGAAAGACGAGCGATAACATTAAGCGTGAACTTTTTTATCGACAGAAAACGGGACGAAAGTTTTTGTAATCGTCTCGATATCGTGCAAGAAAACTGTTTTATTATTTGCTTTTGTTGACAGAATAAGTACTCTTTTTTTTTATACAAAATACAGAAATATTTTTTGTAAAAATGATTAATCATACGTTAAACTTGCAAAATTAAAATGTAGAGATAATTTTCTTCGAAGATTGCCGTTGGAATATACTAACTGATTTCTACCTAATTTACAAAAGCAAGAATTCATCGTTTAAAATTGCGCAATTGTATAATTACATTGTAAAGGCTATATAAGCAACCTTTTTGTATATAGATAGGAATCTTTTAAAAAATGCCAATTTAAATTACCAATCCTTCATTGCGTGAACTATGATATATCCTGTTTTGCATTTGCTCCAGTGTAAGCTTTGAACTAATAAAAAATCGCTCGATTAAATCCTCAGTAAAATGAGATTTTTAAGAATTTACAATAATAAAAAAATCTCGTTTCCCCAAAACCATTTGGTGCACACGTCACATTCGTTTTCGACTGCAAGTTGTACCACGATCAATCGATCAAAGAACTTACTTTATTTTGCATGCGTAAGTTCCGCGAGTTTTCTTCATGAGTGTTTAAAATGCATGAACAATGTTTCTTATTAAAACTTATAGTGTTCTTAAGAAATTTTGAAATTCTATACTTCGCGTTTGTTCCACTAAACTCCGGAACGTATATATAAATATAAGCCCTTGGTACAGCTTTCATCGAAACGAAGTGAAATTGAAATGAAACCGCGCAATGAATGATAGACGCTGACATGCCAGAAAAACACGCACTACTTTACCCAGCAGTGAAAATGAGAAGACAACAAAGCCATATCTACGTAAAAGTAAAAGCAACAATACGCACATACTGAGGATGCGGTAGTGTTTCGTTTTCACACTTTAGCAAAAACTATGTTTGAAAAATATTCACTTTTATCTAATAAATGTAGTTAAAAAAACTCGTTCACGAATTTGATTACTTGAATATATTCTTTTTACTGCGTCATAATTGCGTGAAATCAGTTCGTTATTCATTTGCATACTTACCGGCGAAACTGACAATACTTAAATTATGCAAAAAAAAAGAAATATGAAAACGTGATCGAGGTGTATAATGTAAGTAATACACTATGGTAATGCATTATTAAACATTGTATCAAATTTTATATTCACTTCTTGTGGTTGACAATAAACTGGTTTTATAAAAAAATGGAAAGATAAATGATACTGAGGTAGAAGAAAACATTGTACTTCGATTCTCACAAGTCAAACTCGTGAAGATCATTTATACGTTTCAGTCTATGGCGCTGTTTTTCTCGTTGTAAAATATGTACATTGTGAGGATCGTAATATGTTCACTTAAAATAATATACACCGTGACCACAAAGACCATCACCATCTTTTTTATTTTGAATAACCCCAGGGATCCTTTTTCTGATTCATCAGTGCAAGAGACGACTCGCAGACCTTTTTAAAGATTTCACGGGCTTTGTCCTTGGAAAACACCTATATTAAGAACATGATATTTTACACATTAATAAGTATTGTTATTATTATTATTAAATAATGCTTATTAATTAAACGTTAAAAATGTTTGTGTAACACATGCACGATTTTCGTGGCTTTTTGGTCTAAGACCGGCGGGCAAAAAAAGTTATTCTTTTTCCCAGTGGTCAGAAATTCCCCATAAAATTACATGTGTTTTTTGCCTGGTGTCTTTGTAGTACTCGGCCTAAAAAAGACCACTTCATACCCTTGGCACACAATATACTATTAACTTTAAATTTTGTGTTTCTTTTTTGTACGTAAATTTGAAAAAAATTAAAACATTTCTTATTCTGTTAAATTTTTAATTAGATAATTTTCAAAATATATAAGTAGACGTAATTTAATCAGTTTTATAATCATATGAGCACCCGTATTATTGAATTTTAATTCAGATACAAATAGTAAAATGACCTATTAATTAATGAAAATAGAAAATATCTATTGAAAATTCAAATATTTTGAGATTATCGTAATGTTATAAACCAGGTCATAAATACTTAAGGGTATGTTTATAATATATAAAAGTAAAAATATAATATAAATTAATACTCACTTTATATAATTGGTGTTGTTCTGAAGCAATTATATCCGCCAACTGAATACATTCCGCATGTTCATTCATTTCGGACATTACCGTGTATAACAAAAGTGCTACTTTAGGAATACATAATTTTCTTAATCTATCCAACTGATGATCTCGTAAGATTTCTTCGGATGTCGGTTCATTATTTGTATCGTTACTTGAATCTACTAACCATCCTCCATCAGGAAATAGAAGAACGTTGAAGAGAAGTTGTTTAACAGCCTGAAACAAACAAAAAAATAATTGCGTAACAAGTGCGCTTCCAATTTTCAAAGTAACAATGCATAAATCATTAATATGACGTCCGAAATATTTTACTTTATAATATATACCTTTGTATGGTGTTGCATCGTAGTTTTCCACCGTTCTAATTGAATGGAATACTGAGATTTTCTATGCTCATGAGCTACTTTTTCAGTAAACGTTGCATAAGATAGTAAGTCTTCCACTGGCACTGGTCTATCGTGGTGGAAATGAGAAAACCATTCAGCAAAACCTTCTTGCGCATCTAAGTACGATTTATAACATAAATATTCTCGAATCGAAGAAGAAATCTTTTTGGGTAAAATATTTGTGGACATTAAGTTTTCTATTGTGTTTTGCAGTCCTGGAAACTCATTTATTATTAATTCAATAGCATCTGCTGGAATCTACGAATTTCGGAAAAGTTAATGATAACATTTTTTAAAGAAAACTAATATTATAATAATAATTAAATAGTTTATACCTTATTAAATGCTTTTCTTGAAGCATCTAATTTTTCATTTGTTAAGAAATATCTAATTAAAGCATTTGTTTGCCATAAAGCTTCATCTCGCTGTGTTGGATAAAATGTTAGCCAGTCAAGTGCATTTATTTTTTCTAAATCAGCTTCAGTCAATTCTTCATTCAAATCTGCAGAATGAAGTTCCACATTTTTTTGCCTTATATTTTCAACTACCAGTTTAGTGATGGCTTCTACATTTAAATTTGCATCTTCAGCAGCATTAAGGCACTTTTTACGTTCATCATAATCTTGAACTTTTTCTAAGAATTTAGCATAATTTGATATTTGAATATCTCTTGGTAATGTTGATGTATAAAATGCAATAAGAACTGGATCACCGAATTCCATAAGAACGTGTACGTATTCTAGTAAAACTTTATCTGCCGTTTTTTCATTGAAATTTTTGCCAATTTGTCTTAGAAATAATACAAAATGTACCAAAAATCTGAGGAATTGTGAGTCACAAGCTTTTTGATCAATCATGTTTTCTACATCTTCCATCAGAGTTGTAATTTCGTCTAAGATAATATACTTTTGAATACGATGAGCAGGTTCATTAGCTTGAGTAGCAATAACAGGATTTTTAGAACCTTCAAGTTCATCAAAAATATCTTCCAATGTATTTTCTCCTTTCCAATAATCATCAGGTAAAGGAGTGTATGCTTTTGGCATAAAACCTCTTACTTCTGCTTCTACCTTTATATCAAGTAATGTCTTCATAAATGCCCAAAGACCGTCTTGCCACGAATTTGCTATACTTAGCAACTGATTTACATTACCACAAAGACTTGAATAAGTAGCACGATAATACTGACCTATTTGTATCAAATAGGTAATTAATGTATTTAATTTTCTTAGTAAGTTTTAACTTACTTTAAAATAATATAAGTTTATGGACTTACCAACACGTGAATCATTAGAAAGTTGCCATGCGCATAATTTCCATAAACTTCTGTTAGGATTACCTTCGACAGGTAATTTTGTATCAGCTATAGGATTTTTATAATTTGGATCATGGAAGGGTACCCATCCAAGTAAACAAGCTGCTCGCCATGGTTGACCACAGTGAATAGCTAAGGCTTGAGCTTTTTGGAGTCTACCACAACGTACCTGAAATTATTAAATAATCAAACGTTAATACTATACATTTTGTATTCTTAAAAACCTGCAAAGAATTGAAGTTTTAAACATACTTCTATTAACATTCTTTTTTCTAGCCTTGCATCGTCTTCTCTGTCCAGATCATGTAAAGGTTTACCTTCTCTTATAGGAGCATCTGGATCCATTGATGAAACAATAGGTCTAGATGAAGGGAAAGTAATTCCAAGTTTCTTATTTTGTAATTGATGTAAGGTGTTTTCCCACGCTACAGTTTTATCTGTAAATGTTTCTATAGATGGCATTCTGTCTGCTTGATCTAGAGCATTTTTCTCCAACCAATCAATAATGAGTTGATATTCTCTGATCAATTTACTGTTTTTATACAAAGCTTCTATCACTTCTTTTTCTGATATATACGTACTATTTCCATCGATATCCATATCTGACTGAAGATCTGAAGATTCCAAACGATTTTGATAAAGACAGTAAACTAATCTCCAAGTATTTCTTTCATTTTCTAAACTAATTTCTTCTGGAGACATTTCACAATTTTCTACTTTTGATTTCATTCCTAAAATATAAAATAAAAAATTTAATTTACTATAAAAAACAATTATTAAAATAATAAAAAAATTGTTTTTACAACAAACCTCGCATTAGCTCCAAAGTATCAGTACAATTACGTATAAAATCTGCAATAGTCTCAAAGACTTGCAACTCTGACGTATGAGCCTGCACACTATCCAAAAAATCATAGTGCAATTTAGAATAAGCATCACACCACGGAGCATTGGCTTTCAAAACAAATCCAGTAGCAGTGCTATCCTCCATCATCTCTCTCAGAGTCATGTCATTTCGCTCTGAACTAGCCATGATGTTTCGAAGTTCATGTGGTGCAACTGTGATGGAGGGCATTGTATTATCAATACCAATACCTCTGTAATCCTCAGTTCTTGTATCCATTGCAACACTTTCATCTCTTGGCAGAGCGGTACTGTGAAGGAGAGATATTCTTCGGGGCATTGTGGCAATTTTGCTATTATTTGTTGAATCGATTTGTTCTCACTTTATTATATGCTCAGAATCTTCAACCTCGTATTTAAATAACTATAAGATATAAACTTAACGAAAAGTTCACTATGTTCCATATAGTATTCTACAAATATCCATTATTAAAAAATGGTTTATATAGGTTATAAAAGTAGACCGGCGAGCCGACTCAGCCGAGAGACATTTGCCGGATTCGTCCGTTTAGTTCATTTGATGTGATGCGAAGTCAGCTGCGACCTGCGAGCTGCGAGATACGATTACGAGGCTCCGATTCTGCGAAGTGCGACTATAATTTGTTCTGTATTCTCTGTATAATATTATATCTATATATACTTACTTATCTAGCCCAGAGGCAGCAACCGTATAGCGTTGACCGGTTGACCCCCCTTCCATATGTGATTGTCTTCCATATTATTATAAGTTTAAAGTTATACTAGATACCTATATTCGCGGGATTTTTAATCTATGTTGCCGGCTTTTTCACGGGAGTGGAAATCAAACCCGGGACCTTTTAGCCTTCGCAGGCGAGAAACTTAAATTAAAAATGAATTTTTTTTTGCATTTTTAACATTAAAATATAAAATCATTGACCAATTAGATGACCGGGGCCTATATACATAAATTCGTTACAACAAATTTTACCCGTTAAAATAACTACTTACATACCTAGCTATATTGGACCAAAACTAAATGGGATTCCCCATACATATTAAGATTATACTCTTCCATGCCTCTAAGAGTATAACAAATAAAAACAAACCGCTTTCAATGTCTATAATTCAGAATATAACAAACAAATCAGAGAGTTCATAAGAGTGGTACAAGTTCTAAAAGCCACGTTCAATTTCCATAATTTAGCGAACATTGTAAACGCGTACATAATAACAGTACATTAGTGAAGAGCTTATCTTTAAAATTCTTTTGTCATAAGATTGCATAAATTATTCTCTGGTAAAAAATGTTTTTGCTTTATGCAATAAAAGTAAGTAGATATTTTTATAATTAAAAATATTACTTATGCCGACTGTTATGTACTATTCACTGATAAGAATTTTTCAATCGGTCTTACAGTCTTATAAATTAAATTAAATAAAATAAATTAAATTTGGTGGTGGTTGGCAGTCAGATTATGCTAACAATATTTTTCCCAGATTTTAATTAAGTTTTTATTTGAGATTCTGCGGGGGTGATTATAAACAAGGGCAATCTGACTGCCATTAATATTAATTAATTTAATTTATAAGACTGTAGACCGATTAAAAAATTCTTATCAGTGAATATATTTTTATATTTCTAAAAAATCTACAATGTATTCTACCACCCTATCCAAGTTTCCAACTTTCGCCACCTTATGGAAATGTAATATATTGCTTTTAGCGCTAGGGTTATCCTTGCCAAAACGAATCTACTCAAACACATCGTGGACTGATATTAGCGCTGGAATCAAGCATGTTTCGCGCTGCGACTGCGACCTGCTGCCGCAAGCCAGAACCAGAACCATATATATATATATATACACACACACACACACACACACACTTATATGCTATAGTATAATATAGTACTTGAGCTAAGCTATTTCCTCAGTTCCTCTTAACTTACTGATACTGACTTACATCGCGTCTTACCTCGTGCGTTGAA
>JAPYZP010000711.1:0-10440 GCA_030522985.1 Torymus sinensis | reverse complement strand
ACGCGTGTATTTACATTACAGTACGGCCGATTGACAAATTTTCTCAAGTCCAATGTCGCTTATTTTACGAGACGTTCGTTGATCGCGAAAAAAGCACAAGATATGTCTAACTTTGGAAAGGCCCAACTTTTAAAGTACGGCTGGACAGAAGGTAAGAATAAGTACGTAGAGACATAGTAAGCCTAATTCGTAAACAAACTGTGTTGAATGTTTAGTTTAATCTTATTTTGAAATAATACTTGAAGAAAGGAATGATTAAATTAAATTGGGAGTTCAAAACAATAATATTGTTAGTAATTCATAACGCTTGCAACTTTCTGTTTTTCATGATGATACTGTAGCCAATGTAACCTAAAAATTGAAAAATTAATATTTCGGATGACGGAAATCAATTTCACTTTGTCAATTGAATAAGTAAATTATAATAATAATTGTAATGTAATGTATTTTTTGTGAACATTACTTATATCAGCTATAAAAAATGGCCGTTGTTAAACCTACGACAGATGGTTTTTTCTAGATATCTATCGTATAAAAATACTCAAAAATCGTTAGAAATGCTAGTACTTAAAAACTTAAACGTCGTAAAATAAAATAAAAAACTATTAAATATACAAAATTTCTACGTGCGAATTAAAAAACAATAAATACTCCAGACGAAAAATTGACATAAAAAACACATCTGTCGTAGGTTTATCATTTCCCATAAAAAATACTTAAGTATTAATTTCAAAATTTAATCAATACTTAATATTTGTACATCAATTATCAATAAAAATTGTATTTAGTTATTTAAAATATACAACTGCAGATTTACATTTTTAAGCTTTTGTATATAAAACAGTTATAATTTCTAGTTTTTTTTATTAAATATATTCATAAGTCATTGAGGATAATACAGGTAGTTTAATTTGTTTTTAATTATTTGAGAAGTTAGTTAACTTTTATACATCATTAAGACAAGTTTATTAGGTTTGCGAAATATAATTAGAATAAATAATATAAATTTAATAAATTTTATTATAGGAAAAGGACTTGGAAAAAATGAAAATGGTATAGCTGAAGCATTAAAGCCAAAATTAAAATTTGATACAAGTGGTGTTGGACACAAAGATGTTGAGTTTGAATGGTGGGATTCTGTTTTTGATAAAGCATTAAAGAATATTGTATTGGAAAAAAAGGATGATGAAGTTTCTATAAACATTGCAAAAGAAAATGCATTTAATATAGCATCAAGCAAATCTGGACTAGAAATCTCTAAGAAAAAGCATTCACTTCAGTATGGGAAATTTCTAAAAACATCTACATTGCAAGATGGAAACATGATCAGGGATAGTACTTTTGAAGTTGTTGAAAATGATGATACCAAAGAAGATCTGACTGTCATCAAATTGACAGATGAACAACTTTTTAAAGCTTGTGGAGGTAGAACAGCACACAAAGGAGCTCGTCACGGCCTAACTTTAAACGGAAAGCTTAGGCGAATAGCTGAACAAGAAAAACAATTACTTGCCTCTGTTTCAGTATTAAAAACTAATGACGTAAGCTCTCAATGTACTGAGGTAAAGCAGAAGAAAAAGAAAAAAAGGAAGAAAAGTATGGAAACAGAAGAAAATACATCAATTCTTAAAACTGAAGATGTTCTGGACGAGGATAACTGCCTAATACCCCCCCGACTAGAGACTGAAGAAAATTATGTGCCATCGAAAAAATGTAGTAAAAAGGTCAAGCGAAAAATACATGACTTAACTCATCAGCTAACTAAATCTTGTACAATTGAAGATGATTCTATTGATAACGAAGAAGGAAACCCTTCCAAAAAGAAAAAAAAGCGTTCAAATGATACATGTTTAGAACAGACAAGTGAAAACAGAAAGAAAAAATCAAAGAGGAAACAGAATAATGAAACTGCAAGTTCTACGTATGCTGATCAGCTACAAGTACCTGATAATAGCGACGACCTTTCAGCTGCTGATATTGACTGCTTAATCATGCACTCTTCAGTACAAGGAGAAGAAAGTCATAAACTATCTAAAAAATCACTTAGAAAGGTCAAAAGAAAAATTCATGATTTAACCCATCAATTAACTAAATCTTGCATGATACATGACAATTCTATTGATGATGATGAAGAAAGATCGTCAAGAGAAAAAACAGAAGAACATAGGATTAAACCAAGGAAATCTAAACATAAAAGTAGAAAAAAGTTTAAAGAAGAACAGGATCAAGAAACTACGAGCACTACTGTACTTGATGATGATATACGTATGGAGCCCTGTATTAAGAAGTTTCGGAAAAGTGATACAGACTCCTCAGCAGTATTTTGTGATGCAGAACAAAGTGATGAATCTGAGGACACAAGACATGTAAAGAATACCAGTCCACAATCATTTAAAAAACAAAAATATACTTACTGCCCAAATACAGAAGCAAAAAAACTTAATGAAAAGATTAGAATAAAAAAACTGAAGAAATTACAAAGAAAAGAGAAGAAAAGATTGGAAAGATTAACTTTAGATGAGAGTACATCTGAAGAAAATGATACAAAAGAGACTAAGCCTTATAAAAAAAAATATAAAAAAAATAAAAATAGGGAATCAGTTATCATTGATTAGAGTCCACTGTTTGAGAAAAATGAATTCTAAGATTTTAAAAAATTACTTTCTTACAAATATATTTTATATCTGCTATTTGTTACTATGAATATATGTAACATATTTCGTATAATGCCAATGTGATTTTAATATTGTAACATCTTTTTCAATAGTTGTTTCAAAACTTATATGAATTGTAATTATTTACAAATTATACTTTTATCGTTGTGTACATAGTAGCTGTAAATAATATATTATTAAATACTGAATTAAAAGAAAATACAACGAATATGTATCTGCTATAAATATAATGCATTGCATAATTTTTTGAATCTACTTTTCTAATAAAAAACTTGTTTATTTGAAAAATTCTTTTTTTTCTTCGTTAAACAAATTGTAAAAAATAAATGGGTATATGGTAAAAAGGTGATCTCTCATAACGAGAAATAATTTTTATTTTCATTTATTTATTTATTTCTATTAATCAATATTGAACAAGATAAAACCAGTTTTTTAATGATTTCCTTGTTAATTTATTTTATCTTAATAGCTTTTTTGGCTTTAAAACCATGATATTCTGATAATAAAAAAATTACATCAATTTAAATATATCATTATAATTATTTTGCATAAATCAAAACTTAAAAAATAAGCAAATATATATACTTTACATATTATTATGAAAAATAACTGAAAACAATGTATTGTCACATAATCCCGTACTATAACACATGTGAATATTTACATACTTAAGTGTACATAGTCTTAGGCGCGCTAATCGCTTAATAAGCATTAAATGCATGTCACAATACATCAACAAGTCAATTTAAACAATGTACATCAAATGTACTCTTTTTCTATATACACATGATGTACAATGATACGTATAAAAAACAAAATAGCTTATTTATACACAAATTTTAATTCACCAAATATTTATTGATTGTAATTTAATATATATACTTTTATATACATAAAACTTTAATTCTTTAAATCGTTAATTATAAAAGAATGGGTTCAATGAACTGGCAAAAAATATGCCCTCGTATAAGCATGAAAATAGTTCCTAGAAATTTTATCTGTTTTCATTAAATGTATTAGTTTTGACTTTTAAATTTGGTAAACCTAAATTTGTGTAGAATGTGAGCAGTTGACATGTTTTGTTTATAGTGTGGGTGTTAGCACCAAATCTCACGCTTTAACTTTAATTATAATAGTAATTATTCGTAACCGTTGTTTCACATTAGAACATACCTATCATACATTATACACGTAATGCACGTGTCATTTAAAGTAGTTTCTAAGGCCCCCTATTATGCATAGAACTATAAATTATAGATTAATTTACTTCCAGGACTGTATTAGTTTTTATAAATCCAAAAAATATCTATACTTGATTTTGATTAGTTTTAACATTAATACGTCTTACTTTCATGTGACGAACGGTATCTTTTATTAATTTTTAAAAAATTTATTTTATAAGTTAAAATTTTGTTATACATTGCAAGAAGAATCTTTTTAAAAACGTCATTCATTAATTGGCATTGCGTTGAAATTGGAGATAAAAAGAATTACATCCGGGAATTACACAAGTACGAAATCACTGCAAAAACATTCAATAACTTCTAAAATCTAATGAATTATGCAGTTTACATGTACATATTGTATACACATGTTAAGAAAAATTTATTCCTACCTATTTATTGGTACGTTATTTAAACGTTCTTACAATAATCATAAAAAACTATTTAATCGCATCTTTTATCATTCACATTGTATGTACAATTTATCAATCAATTACACATCCCGATGAAGATTCGTACATTGTATTCAACTTTATATTAATATTAAAATTATAATTTTTCTTAAATTGATCGATTCATTCACATATTAATAAAATTGACATAGAAAATCTTGTATAATAAAAAAATACCAAAAGATCATGGAAGCATTTAAACACACGTTATCTCTTTCAAACGGAATGTCATTTTTACTTATTAAGGACGTTCAATATTATAAAAATACTATAGGACGTTTCCAAAAGAATTAATGTTCTCACTATGTGACTTTACGTATGCAAATAATGTAATCACTCTATGCAATTTCAATGTGATTACATTTGTCGCATTAATTAATGTACGTAACAATTTATAACTGTTATTTAACAGTAACAACAATGATGAATAAAAGATTCATTTCATTTCAATTTTAACTTTCTAATTCATAAGTTGATTGCTAAATAAATATTAATGCATTAAATTTATTACAAATGAGCATGAATTCATAAAATTTATGAATGTTTGCAAAAATTTAAAAACATTTGTAAAATGTAGCAGATAAAGCTCTAAGATAAAACTAAGTGTCTCCTATGAAAGGAATATACTTCTGCTAAAGAACTCTACAAATTTATTTAACAAATTTTTCCATCGTTATTTTTCTTGGAATGTTAAATTTATTTAAGCTGGATTCCCTTCCGCAGCCTTTATAAACGAGAAAATACTATGATAATTCAAAATTATTATAATTCAAAACTGCTCTAACATAGCACGTTTATGCAAAATGAAAATATCCAGTATTGAAAAAATTTAACTTTTTCTATATGTACTAAGAAATTCATTTTTATAATACTACCTATACTTATATCTAATATATTTTATGAGGTAAACTAATTGAAAAATGGTTCTAAAAATAGAAAGTGTCTGCTGTAGCTCTAAGATACTAATCATAAAGGGGTGCAGTTACAATTAATTAAGTAGAAACATCTTATGAATAATTTATATAAATATTACTCAGAAATCTTTTCCTCATGAATACTTAAATTTGTTCAGCCTTCCAAATCGAAGTATTTTTAAATTGCAATCGACTTTTTCTACAAAAATTCAAAAATATATAATGACCAATTGCAGATTTAAAAGGTCAATGACTACAATTCCATTTTCTTATCTTAGTTAAAGATATTTTTATTCCAATGTAATAATTGCACAACGTCATAACGAATATTAACAAAAACAGTAACCAAAATTTGCTTTGATAAAATTCATTGCATAATGTTACCATTAACTAATTTTAATGATTTTAATGAAATTGCCTTTTATTTTTAATGAAGACCTAATTGACGTTACGTACGATTCTAGCGCGGTTCGATAAAAAAATATTGTTTAAAGCACTTATGAGGATACATAGTTTCTTAAATTCTAATTTCACCAAAATTTTCTTTGGAAGTAAATAAAGGCCTATTTACGACTGCAATCTTACCCTCAGTTGTGATATTAAATGTTGGTAAGTTTACTTTTTCACCACTGTACACTTTTGTTCTTCGTTGCTTTTTTATTCAGTCAAACTAACAATTATTCTCTATGAACACTTCATTTTTCTTTACATACGTCAGTAAAAATGCCATATATTTGTTTAATGAATTTGAAAGTTTTTTTTAACTATCGTATTAATAACTATATTTTGTTACTAGGAACAATATTCGATAAAATTAATTTTTGGTACTTGAAAAAGAAATTAAAAAATTTTGAATTTGAATTTTTTCTAAACAATAGATAACAAATGATTAAGAAAGTAAACAATTTTTCAAATAATAGTAACAACAGCAAATAGATTTTAAAATAGTATCAAATTTTTCTTTCTTCATAATTTATCCATCTCAATATAAACCTTGATTTTTTGGGTCAGATAAAGTTTTATCATTAGTTTTTAAAGTTTTCGGAAATAATAAAAACTTTTACAGATATATTCCAAAAATAGTATTCAACATTTCAATTCATTTTCAATACATTAATTTTTACATTTTTAAGACGTTGAGTTGCAATTTACTGATGAACCAGTTTTGTCATTAAAATGTAATCTTGATAATTCTGTATGAATGTAAATTTAAAAAAAAAATTTTTGTACATGACTTTTGTGTTTTTTATTAACCTATAATTTTCAATACACCTTGGTAGAACGAGGAAGAGCGTTCCCAGGTAGGATGATAGTTTGTATCCGAGTGTACCTCATTTTTCTAGTTATTACTATGTTTCAAAATTGCCCAGTCACTGATGCTAGTTCTACCAAAGTGAATATATTTTAATATCCATACTAGATGCAGTGAAATAAGGGTGCGTCTACATAACCGTGACAGTATGATGGTTATGTAGACGCGTCCTATATGGATTAATGGAGACCCCATCGTACGAATATTAGAACACTTGAATTTAAAGTTCAAGAATCGAACTCTTCAAATACATTACGTAATTACAAAAATTATATATTCATTGTATAAAAGCATAATTTATATAAATTAATTGATCAACAGAAATAAAAATGTTCAAAACACTCTTAAATTAGTAGATTTAACACATAAATGTATCCAAACATGGTTTGTTTCTAATCTTATTAATGTTCAAAATTATTTTAATAGAAACATATAGTCTTTCTAAGGAAGCACAGCAGTAAAACAGTACCATTTAAATTTTAAAATTTTTTTATATAGTACTTTTCGATACTAGTGCGATAAAAATGATTCTTCTCGAGTGTGAGTTTGTCACCCGAACAAAGCGAGCCAATCACAATGTTGTGAAAATCATTTTTATCGCGTGAATCGAACATTATTTTTTGACATGCATGCTTAAAGTAAGCTATTTTGCGCAGACTTGTAAACGTAAGCGTGCATAAAAGTTGCACTTTGCACACGGAATGTCAAAAAATCACACATAATTAGTAATATTAAAGACTTGTTTAATAAAAAAAAATAATTATGTGATTCTATTTGGCAGTAAATTTTTAAAATCTACTGTTTGAAAGTACTGTTGGCTTTGTGACGCACAAATAAAAAAAATTAATAACGTAATTACAAAATTTCTAATTTAAAATTATAAAACAGAAGTTTATAGAGATTGGAGTGGTACCATGTTTGGATATCTAAATGTTTAGTCATATGAAGAGTTGAGTTTCAGAATCATTGATAAATTATAATGTCAGAAATTAAGTAATTTGTAAATATCCTATTAATATTCTTAGATAGGTTTAATTTGTATTTTAGCGAAAAAATTCAACTAGTGACCATTCCAGCATAGTATTTCTATTCAATTATTTTGAAGTTTTTGAAAAATTACATAATTTACATAAATATTTTTTAACTAACATATCACTAAATCACAAAAAACAAAATTCAATGGTATTATTAAATAAAAAAAAAATTAAATATAAGATCATCCTAAAAATATTAATCACAGGTATATAAAACAATTTAGAGTAAAAAAATAAAGTAGTGTATTTGTAATTTTTAACTAAATATTTTGCTTTATTATTTTAGATATTTTATAGTTTTAGTTTTACTAATTGTTTTAAGATGTTTATTGCAATATTCATTTAAAGATATTTGGCTAGATATACTTTATAATATATTATTTTTATGTATTTTAATGTATTATATAATTATTTATGTTACTGCACTATCTATATTAACTCATTAGCATTTGTAACCATGCTCTGATTTTATTAGTAATGTAAAGTATTATCAGAAGTAATTTTAAGCAATATGATAAATGTGTGAAAACTCTATTGGCCTTTTTAATCCATGTTTCCTAACTTTACAAAAATAATAATATAGAAAAATAATTTTACTAAGCAATTCATTTGATATATTTCCTTAAAATAAATCAAATTGATTTTGGCAAATGTTTACGGCACTTTAACATAATATTGTACCATAACTATCATGCTGATATTTACATAGTAATCAAGAAGCAAACTATTGTACCGTTATAATCACATCTCTCCAATTATTTTATATTTACGAAAGTAGAAAATATTATTATATCGGAAGCAAGTTAAATGAGTCACATAAATGTCTCAATGGATTAAGATGATACTGGCAAATCATAATCAAGTTCTTCTCATTTTCGAGATCTAAGTATAAATACATCCACACACACACACACATACATACACGTCAACGTATGAGTCGTGATTTTCTAAAAAATAGTAGAGTTTGACTTCTGGAATCACGGAATATGTTTCTACTCGTTAGCTCGAAACCTTAATTTACTTTTATTATCACAAAGCTTTCTCTACAAGAGGAAGCAGAAATCATTGTGTACCCAACAGGCACGTAAAAAAGTTTTCCCGCGACTAATTTCTGGAGACCTGAAACTCAACTCCCCGTCGCTCTCTGCCCCACTTCTCGCACTCTAGGAGAGTCTATCTCTCTCTCTCATCTCTCTTTCGGCCTGTGTGTGCGCAACATTCTAACCCAGGCACGCGTTCAATTAAACGCTCTCTTACGCGCACCTATTGTTGAGGATCCGACTCTTGAGTAGGAAGTAACCAATGTGCCGGCCGATTCGGCTGACCGTCGGTGTTTTCTTGCCGGGAGTGTGGCTAGTGCAGGCACTCGTCGTGTCGTTTAGCTTTGTCCAGATCGTGTACATGCTCGAGGCGTTGACCTTGTGCGCGGTTATCGCCTCACGTAGGGAGCAGATCTCGAGCTTTCGCGGCACATAGCTGAAGCCGTAGTGGTTGACGGGCTTGAGGCCCGCGCGCTTCGCGCACACCCCCGTGATGTACACGTCCTCGAGGTGGAGCAGGGGCGTCGTCAGCGCGGCTTTGTACAGCCGCGACGCCACGTCCGAGCTCATCACGTAGCCCGTACCCGATAAGTAGTTCGGATACGTCCGTTCCGAGTACATGTACTTTGGCGTGTACCTATGACAAATTTTTAAACTTTAGCACTCAAGAATATCTCAATAATTAATTAAATTATCATAAATTTTCAATATAAATGTTTAAACAAACATTTTCAGCGACGCTCAAACATTATCGTATATTTTGTCAGATAAATTACGACTACCTCAAGAGTCCTTGCTCGTATAGGCGATCGATAAATTCATTTTTATAACAGTGTGCTGGAAATCGCATTTTCCACACTAATAACAGTGTGGAAATTACGAATTTGTCGCATAAACATACTATTACAAAAAATATCGTTTGCAACTCGTACGAATTATGCATTTGCGGGAAATCGAATTTCCCGCACTTGTTACAAGAACTTAGATTTTTTAATTCATATTATACGTTTATACCAATTTTAAAATTATCAATATTTTTCAAGTAAATAAACGTTAAATAATTTGAATCAGTAAATAATTTTAAAAAATTGACGGCTGAACTGCCGCCTACTGTGATAATGTTTTATTTTATTCTTTAAGAAATTCACTGAAGATATGATGAAACCGAAAATAAATCATTAGTAAACTGGAAGTTAACCGCAGATAACGGAGCCACAGTAAAATTCATATTCTACTGAAAGTATATTTATTAATATTTGATATCAAATGTAACTACCAAGAATACCAAGATAATAATTTATACGACTAAAAAGTATAATTAAGGACAATAATATAGTTGTAAGTTTACTGAAAAAATTATTTACGAGTATTTCGAAGATTTGGAATGAATATATAATATTAACACTTTCGAGGCTGATAATGCATTTCTTCTTCAAACGCCAATTCGTTCCTTTTTCAAAATTCATTGTTTGACTACATTCAATTTATTATAACATATAATGTACGATTAGAATATATAATCCAGTGTAAATTACGGTTTCAAATGAAATAAAACTTTGAATAAACTAGCTGACTCAAAACGACCTAAACTATAGTTATAGGTACAATCCCTATTACAAATTCCTAAGATGAATTCATTTAACTAAGGGCATCTCTCACATAAGACGACGGATTAAGCTCCGACGGGATCTTGTACGGATTTAAAACCGATTTTTAATACTAAGTAGTAAAAAGATCTTTTTCCATACTCCGTGTGCAAAGTGCGTTTTTGCACACGCTCGGCCAAAAAC
>JAPYZP010000710.1:0-28036 GCA_030522985.1 Torymus sinensis | reverse complement strand
TAATATACACATATACCACCATAAAACATCTTTTTGAAGACTTTTTTTTTCGAAAATTTTTTTCATCGATACAAAGCTTCCTCTTTGAGGAAGCAAAAAGGCATAAGTAAAATTGTATAACTGATTAGTTAATGGCTATAGGGTTGAAGCACGGTCATGCACAAGATCTACTTCTTTTGATATTTTAAATACTGTTTAGAATGGATATCAATTTTCATTTTTTTTTTGCACTTAAAAAGATAAATGGTTTGGTATACTTAATAACTCTGTGCAAGAAGATCATAATAACCATCATGCTCTGGTGACTGTACACGTTTTTTTTTTGGCAGAATTCATACAGTTCGTGAAAAACCATTTTGTACGATTCGAAAAATAAAGTCTTTAAAAATGTTTAAAGTTTTCTTGTACACTCAATTTATTCGCATACACTATCAACCAAAATTATAGCACTAGCACAGAACTTTCCTTTGTAATCCTGCGGCAAAAGTTTAAAAGTATGCTTCAAAAACAGTTGTCAAACTGGAGCAAGTGTTGGTTTCACAGTTTATTATTTTCATTCCCATGCAGTTTTAAAGTCAAACAACAAATTCGCCTTTCTATTTATCTTACGCAGCTCGAAAATAACGTCCCATTATCATTATATTCAATTCACAGCACTCTCGGTTCATAATACACTGTTAATTTATGTAACAATCCTGTTCCCCAGGTCATTAAAACAATAAAATTGGCTTAATCTAATCTAATTGCTTTTCCGGCCCCCATCCCGCTCGACTTCTTTCATCCTCCGGCCTCGCCTCATTTTTTTTCGGCCTTTCGTCCTCTTTCCCTCGCTTATTATGACTCGCTCTTTAGCTCGTCTCTCTCTCCCACCCCTCCGACCCGTCTGTCCTCCTCCTCGGCGTTTTAATTAGAGAAAGGGAAGATGAACCTGATTTGGAGGGGTCGGGATGGCGGCGGCGGCGGTGGTGGGAGAAAGTACTGTAGCGCTTGAGGTAAATGCCGCGTGCGGGCGCGCTGAAATGGCCCGTAAATGGCGTGAGATGAATTTCGCGAACGCCAGACTGATAAAGAGACTAACCGCGCCGCCTCTCGCACAGCCGCCTGCGCGCACAGCGCGAGAATAGACGTTTCATTGTGCCGGCAATTGCCGTCATGAGTAGAGGTCTCTTTTCGCCCTTTCCTTTGCATTTTGCCGCGCCGCGCTGGGAATTTCTTAATCTCAAATTACGACGCGCGGTGTCCCCCTTTTTCAGGTTATGATGGAAATTTTATTTTTGAATAAAGTGCGAAATAGCCGTCGAAAAGATAATAACAGATGTATGATATGCGTATATCGTGTTACATTTGTGTCATGTTTATATAATTTTAGACATTTTCATTTCAAAGAAAAAGCCTAGTGGAGACTTTTAATTTTTGACGCGAAAATTGATGAAAACGGTGCTATTGTAATTTAAAGTCTTGAAAAAAATGAGATTTAAAACGAATTATATTAGTTATAGCAGATGATGTTAAAATGGTAAATTAAAATTTTAGTATAACTTTGAAATTTACTGACCCAGTAAAACATTTTTTTTCAATTTAAAAAAAAAAAAAAAAAAAAAAAGAAAAGAAGTTAGATTTTTATTATTCCAGCATTCTTCTTGCTCCCATAAAAGCGTCAAAATTCATCACCCTATTGAGCTAACACTTTTCACGTAATTTTTCGAAAAGAAAATTAGCTATTCTCACAAAATCTTTACAGCCAAAGGAAATTAGCTATCCTCGTAAAATCTTTACAGTAAAAGAAAATTAGCACAGATTAGCTTTGACAAACCATCAACGACACATTTCTCTCAAAGTCACTGCGAATTCATGTACTGACTACTCGAAACGCAGTCGTTGATGCAGTCCGAAAGAGTTGGCGCGATTGTCGTCCGGCGCCATGCGACCTTTGAACTTGCCCAGCTCTATACGCTTTTAAATTCAACGCGTGTGTGCGTCAACTCTGTCGAGTATCTCACATGCGGTTCTATAAGAGCACGTCTGATGACGCGACTCTTTCCGCCGCATGCAACGCCGAATCGGAACTCACTCGTGTCTATTCAATCTTCCTTTCCCCTTTACACGATGCGCGCCGCTATTTGGAAATAGAAAAGCATTTACCATTTATTTATACTTCCGCGCTCGTTGGGAAAAGTTTCAAGTGTATATGGCGGGGGTTGTTCGTTATGATTTTATCCGTGAATAAGAGTGAAGATTGATAATACCGTTCGTGAAATAAATATACTTTGAAGTAATATTAAATTTAAATACCATTGTTAAATTTACAGTGCTTTTCAGAAAAATTAGGAATGAAAAATTTTAAATTCCATTGAAATAATCTCTTTCACCGTTTCTACAACGACGGATTAATTAAGCGCGAAGATTTAAACGGCGCATCGGCGCCCACCCCAAAATTCACTTTACGACCCTACAATGTCAAAAATGATATCTCCACCTTCTCCTCCTCCTCTTTTTTTTCGAAACATTAACTTGATTTAATAGCTCCCAAATTCCTATTAAAATTTCCGCGGGCTCAAAAAGTCGGCCTCCCTCCCCCCCCGACAAAAAAAAAAAAAAAAAATTGTCGAAAAAAAAATCCGTTAGTCCGATAAAAAAAAACCTCGCTCTGCCTCTCCCATCTTTCCAGTTCCTCTCTCGCGGCGCAGCTGTAACTTCGAGCTCGTTAACTCGTTCATATCGTTTTCACGCTGCGCCGGCAGGATAAAAAGCACCACCGACGCGCGTTCCACCTTCCTTCCCCTCTCTTTTAATAGTCTCTTTTTTGCCATGACGCGCGGACCGGACCGCGTCGTCGTATTTTCTGGTTAACGTTTAGCGCGAGAGCGCACGGCCGAAAAAGCGCAGCGGTGGCAGCCGGCGAGGACGTTTCCCCATGGCGCGGCGCGCAGTAACTCACGCGCGGTGGGCGCGTGCGCGCGTCAGGTATATATATGAAGCGTGGCGCGCGAGAGAGAAAGAGAGAGAGCGCAGACGGCTGGAAACGTAGGCACAAGCGAGCGAGCGCGGGACGGGTAGAGGAGGAGTGAGTCTCGAGCCTCTTATAACGCGTCAACGAACAGACTTACAGCCGGCTTACGCTGGTTGCGATCAAGGAGGCGAGAGGGGGGTGGAGAGGGAGAAAGGGAGTGTCGTGTGCACGAGAGTGTGCACGGACCTTTGTAGCTTAAAGGGGTAAGACACTGTTGAATCCAGAGGGTTAACGGTGTTTGCTGATGTATTTGCTTTGAAAATCAGTTTTCGATGGTTAGGAGGGCCGCCGTGGGATTGATTTTGTTGGCGGGCAAGTTTTGGCCAAGAGATGAGCTTCAATTGGATGTTTAATGAGATAATTAGAAATATTAATTTTTATATAAGTGACAAATTCAAAATGTGTAAGTAATAATTTAATGCCTGGCGTACTGGAATACTCCTATAGTGGTAATGATTGGATATGAAATTTAGTTTTGTAAATTCAACGAAATATTAGATTATTTTCATCTCAAATTCTCATTTCTTCCATTTGTAATTCGAAAAACTAAGTAATATTGATCATTGAACTAAAAACGCAGTTACACAATGCAAAATGTAACAGTAATTTAATTTTCATAAGTGAAGTTGATTAACATTTGGAGTATGCTGACTGCCTATCTGAAGAATCGTAATACTCATATTATACTAAATTGGTAATTGTGTGAAAAGCTTTGGTTTTAACTAGAATATAAAAACAGAAGAAATTATGACCTAAAAGTAAGGGAGTATAAAATTTAGTCTGATTCATTGCATTCATAAAGAATTAGCTTTATCTACTTCTTAGCACTTTTACTGGTACATTAGGCAGGTGTGTACCTTGTATGGATAAAATAATTATCGCACTGTGCAACATTAAAATCCTCTTACAAATACTCTGTTAAATATATTTTAATGGTATAATTAATTTTGCCAAATAAATTTAATAAAAGAACAACTTAATAAATATAATATTAAAATAATATTAAAATAATAATAAAATATTATTGAGAAAAATGAGATAGCGTAAAAAGATTAAGTTGAGTACAAAAATAAAAAAGCTAAAAAGACTGATGTCGGTTACATGTGACATAACCAGAAATTTCTACGTGCAGCCGCAACAATGTGGCATTTGCGTGCCGCGCGACGACTGTGACGTTCTTTTATGCATTTCTTTTTCGAGTTCAAGAGATTCACAAATTTTAAAAGAGAGAATTGTGCAAATTCTAATCATGACATGTTCTCGAAAATATATAGAGAAAGATGTAATTGTTTGTTTGTGCCTTTTTCTAATTTAATATGGTAAATATACCATTTGCATATGCATTTTTAATTTAGAAATGTAAAAAAAAAATTTTTAATTGTCAAAGGAAATTCTACAGCTTTGAAAGCTTAATATTTACACACTTCTAACAAGAATAGTACATAGAAATTACGTAGCGTTTAACTCACGAGTGTTGCCATGGGGGTATTTTGTATATACGTATATAATGCAGCTTACCTGAAACAAAAAATATAATTCAAAATTAGATTTTATTAGGACACTTTGACTTATTATTTAATGCTTTGTATATTTTATAATATTTATGTAAATATTTTTCTATATTAAATTAACCGTAAAAGTACTTATAAACAATAAATACTCTATAATCCACTTCGAAAAAGGAACTTTCATTATGCACGCCATCGATCAATGTCAAAATGCATTTTCGGACCACATGTTAAGTAGAGGTTTGACCGATAAATCAATTTTGATCTACTGAAGCTTATTCCCAGTAAAATTAATATAACGTGAAACCGCAGCTAAGCTAAAATTATCGAAAAAATAATTTTACATCTATGACACTGAAATAACTTAGATTTTAACTTTATAAATATTAAAATACCTGTTTAATTTCAATTCAAAGTTATATAATGTCTGCAGTTTCGTATAATCTAGTCATAAATTTAGAAAAATACAAAATAAAATGTGGTCAGCAAACAAAAGTGTTATAGACGCGAATCAATAAGAAACGGCAATTTAGAAGAGGAAAAAGGCATTTGAAGAATAACACGCAGCAAGTCAGCCATTAATTTCCATAGACAACAAACGGCCTGCACCTACCCTCCCCGAGTAAATCACAGTCCACCCCAACACATTCCTCCGGCCAATCCCTCAAAGATTTTGCAAATTCCCCAACAGCCCGCTCCCGTTCAACTCAAGCGGGTGAACCTAAAAATCATCGTTCCGCCGGCCGACCTCTGAAAAATCACCCTCGGCCCGACGCCGCGCACAATGACGAGCACAGGAGAGAGAGAGAGAGAGGGAGAGAGGGGGAGGGAGGGAGAGAGAGAGAGAGAGAGAGAGAGAGAGAGAGAGAGAGAGAGAGAGAGAGAGAGAGAGAGCGATTAAGCCGCGGCGAGGGAAAACGATCGATCTTCCTTTGGCTGCGAAGGAATGCGACGTGAAGAGAGAGGGTGAGAGAGGTGTAGTACACCAGCCCCGAGGGTAGCAGGTGCGGGCTGTACGCGAGCAAGCGAGTTTCACCTGCGACGGTGGCGGTGGTGGCGGCGGCGGCGCTGCTGGCAGCGATGACGAGACGAGAAAATGAGGAAGGGCGTGAGGCTGGGAAAAGGGGGAAGAGTGTGAGAGAATAGGAGCGCAGAAGGCGGTTAGAGGGATGGAGAGGCTGTGTATAGTGGTGTGAGGGGAAAATTGTCTTTAATGTTATTTGACGGTGGTGTCGTTACGAAGTGGGGGAAAATGTTGGATAAAATCCCTTTAAGCTTTTCCTTAAATACTTCGTCAAATAGTTTTAACTTTATATTGTAATAATTAATGCGATTTACTAGAGATGTACGGTATAAAGTTGTATCTAAAATTCCATTACATTGATGGTTGGAATACGATTTGTGATAGACAAATTTTGGTTTGAATTAAATAATTCTTAAATGAAGTGGCCTGTCTGGAATATGCGGGGCTGAGGTTTGATTCCACTTGCATTATTAGTTCTTCTCCTGCATTTATTCTTCCCAAGTCCTCATTCGTAAAAGAAGTGATATTCTAAAGAGGCTAATATTCAAATAATACAAAGTTTAACATTTCATTAATATTACCGAAATCAAAAATACTAATTCAGCAAAAAGTTATTGTTTTATAAAAAACGAATATCAGCTTCAAAAAAGTTTATATTTTCATTCATTAAAATTGCAAAATTTTTGTAAAGAATACCACAATGTTAAAAAAAAATATTCGATTTAAAGTGGTTGTTAAAATATGAATGAATTTCAGTGTATAAAACTTTTGAATCCGCTCGATTTCTCATGCCGTTTTTATGATATATACAGAAAAACTAATTTGTGAAAAGGTAGTTTTTGCAATTAAAAACTGCGCCGTACCTTTGCGTTTGTTAAAAATACAATGGAAACAAAAGGATTTGCCAGTAATTGCTTAGTCACAGGTGAAAACGCTGAAGGAGACGAGCGAGAGGAGACACGGGAAGTGCAAAAAAGTGCAGCAGGTAGAGGCTGCAAGAAGAGGAGGGGGGAGTAGGGGGGAGAAAGAAACGAGTAAAAGTTCGAGAAGCGTCGGCGTCACGAAGAGTAAATCATTTAAAGGGAGTAAATAAGGATTTAACGAGTGCGGACTTTGCAGCGAACAGTTACGTGTTTTAAACTATCGCGGCATTGCCGCGTGTGTTGCGAATAAATTGGCGATTTATTCGTCTACGGTTGTCGACGCTGTCTCGTGCAACGGGAATTTATACCTCCGGAGTAAATTGTAGTACAAATTGTGTTGTATTTCAAAATATAAAATGGCAGAGTTGGCGAAATTGGACTTGTTACATTTCTGCGAGCGGCTGATAGAAAAGTAAAATGGATCAAGCCAACAACGACTTTCGTCCCTTTTTTTTTCACGCTGAAAAATAAGTTTTTACGAAGTGAAGAAAAAGGGCGAACATTTTCCGGCACGTCGATTCGAAAACATTTTCATCGGCATCATTCGAATGACGAGGTAGAAAGAGCACAATAAGAATAGTAACGGCGTAATGCAACATTCGGAATTTTCGTCGATTCGTCCGGCCGCGCGTGTGGAGTATTTGATAGGCCACTTATTTGACTGGGCAGCGGAACAAAAGAATTCTTTTGAATCTGCGCACGCGATTTCACAAAGCTTTTTTGCGGACACGCGCCGATTTTTTCGCCGCGTCAGAGGGGGGTATAGTAACGTTCATTTTTCAGGCCACGGCAAAATAAAATTCTTTGGACTCTCTCTCTCTCTCTCTCTCTCTCTCTCTCTCTCGCTCTCTCTCTCTCGCTCTCTCTCTCGCTCTCTCGCGGGGCATCGATCCAATCAGCGAAATTAAAAGAGAAATTCGCGTTGCAATGGAAATTTTTTAAGCTGGTCGTGGGGGCTAATAAAATCGATGGAAAATTTCATGTTGCCGGTTTTTCATTTTTCAATCATGTGATTCGGTCCACTTTGTGCCTATAGTTCACTGCGATTGGAATCTATTTCAAGAACGTTTTTACTTTTGTTAACGTTAATGAAAAACTGATACAGACATTTTTCTAATCTTCTTTCAACCACAGAAACTATTTTCAATTGGCAAAATGAAATTCCATTAAAATAGTCAGTAATGAAGATAACACGTCAGTTATTCAAAATCCATTCAACCAAACGGATTATTGTAACAGCGGTTTACTATTTGTCGTTATTTCGGTATTCAAGTCACTTGTATCAACACTAAAATTTATATCACAATGTAATATAATAAGTTTATGTGCGTACTAAGCTAATGTAAGTTTCTCTAAAATCAACCATATATATATGTAACGTCCGCCAGATACTTGTTGTTACCACCACCAATTGTTTTAGAGCAACTTCGCAACTATAAAGACTAAAAGTGCATTACACCGAAGTGCACGGAAATTTGGCGAAATGTCATTTGGCCCTTCAGTTATACACATAGCGAGCGTTTGCGGTTACAATTTCAAGTACCTGTAATACCAGACCGACTGCCTATATTGTAAGCGATCAAGTGGAACTATCAAATCCCGCCGCCATTACAGAAGCAGCCGAAATAAAAGCGCCAAACAGACCTAAAGGGCCTGAAACAATCCACCAACGGCACAATCCAGGGCAATTCTCCCTGTTTTTTCGTTCACCCCGCACTCGCTTTAATATCTACGGGGCTACTCGACCGGTACTTCTCGCACAAATATAATCAACGCGCCCGCAGCCACACATGCCTGTACAATCCACGTATGCGCAACCCCCTCCCTCCCTCTCTCTCTCTCTCTCTCTCTCTCGAGCGCGTGAACTCAGTCACTGGGATTTTCATGGTGGGGAAATTTCACTTTGCCCAGGGCCGCCACTGCGCAATTGCAATTTCTCTATGAAATTGCAATACCAGCGTTCCGGCCATAAAAAATTATTCTCGTAATTTTGCGTGTTCGCGCGTTCCGTGCGCGCGCTAGTTTCCGCCAATTTGCAGCGGCGCGTGTGTCGACCGCGGAAATTCGTGTTCCGCTGCACGCCGGGGCAGAGAGAGAGAGAGAGAGAGAGAGAGAGAGAGAGAGCGCGAGCGAGTGAGGCAGAGAGCGGTAATATTGCCCATTGCCCGCGGCACTGGAACGCGCGCTCGCGCACACATTTTCCGATGTAACGCGAAAGAGGAAAAAACAGCATACGTGTGTGTGTGTGTGTGTGTTTGGGTGCAAACGAGCAAGAGGGAGAGAGAGAGAGGAAAGAGAGAGGGACGAGGGGGTAAGTGAAACGGGAAAAGGGGGACGATTCTGAATATTGCGAGGAGCGTTATTTACATAGGCGTTATTGCCGTGTGTTTTTTGCTTTACTGGCGGGAAAAGATTATTTATGAGGGCGCGGTTATTTATGGCCCGAGAGGATAGATGTTAATCTTTAAATACTTATTACTATAAAAGCCTTGCAAATTATGGGTAAAATAGAACATCCTCCGATAGATTCAAAGTTGTGCAGTATGCACTGCAAATATAATTATATAGAAATTTTGAAATATAATATTTAAAGGCTAAAAATAGATTTGTAATAACTCGATACCTATGAAATATATTGACTTTCAACAATTAAACTTGTTATTATGTGTTTTTTTTTAATTTTTATTACTTGGAAATAAATTGATGAATCAACTTGAAATTTATATAGTGGATCTATTATGTAGTGTAAATATACGTGTGCAATTTCATCAAAATTTAATTATTAGTTTTTTAAATATTCGTAACTCTCATAAATGTTGCCTACAGACATTAGTGGTATTTAATTCATTCATAAATGAATACATATCTCTCCGTTGAACTCATATACAAATTTTACTTTTCTAAAAAATTTTGAAGCGATCAAACGCTGAGAAGGTGTTATATTTTGTTATTGTGAATATCTTTTGTGTCAGCAGTTTTTCAAATTTCTGTTTTTATTTTATTCATACACCTTAAAGATAACATGATTTATATATTATTGTCTTATTCAAAGCGAAATAATGTTTTTTTAAAAATTGAAAATAGGGTGCTGATAGTTAGTGAGTTATTCATGAAAATATAATTTTTTGAAAATATGTTACATTTAAAAAATTTAAAAGCCATCCCGAATAATATGTTTTATATTTTAATAAAATAATGTTTTATCTATATGAATAAAATAATCCTTATAAGGATTTTTTTTAACGAACGAAACGAATATCCATCTTCGGCTTGCTATTTTGACGGGAATAACTAATTACAGCTTTACACCGGATACGTTTGTCTGAACAAAACCATACGTTACTACTGAAACAAGTCCCAAGCCCGCAGGACCATTAAAATACATGTGAAATAAAATGTAAAAAGAGGATATCGCGAGAGCTTCACTTTACCTGCACTGTTCACACTCAATGCGAAGATTAAATTTCCCTCCCCATTCGTGGTATTTTCCGTATCTATTCCCGGACTTGAAATACTTTCGTTCGCGCGAAGCGAGATTTAAAAGCAAAATTAAATTCCTCCGCGCCCGAACCAGGTATACACGTACTGCAGACACACACACACACTCTCTCGCGAGAGTATGGGACGCGCAAAATAGATACACACGGAGACAGCGTATACGCGTAGAAGGCGTGTATCGGTATTGTGTAGTCGCTCCGTGCGTGCGGGAAACGCGAAGGGGTGTGCGCCTGGGTTGCATTTTCGCAAATTAGTAAGCCGATCGCGTTGCGCTCTCGCGCGCTAGAGAGGGGGAGAGAGAGAGAGGGCGAGTCGCTTATTATTCCCGGCAATCGTCGAGTGTCCGTTGCGTCCCAGTGAATTTCGATACTGCCTGGTCGCGCAACACGGCTACACAACGAAGATACTCGCTCTCTATCCGTACACGAACACGTACGCATATATATATATATATATTATATACATATACTCGTGACTATGTATATAGATATATACAGATAATAGTTCGAATAAAAATGCGGCGGGAGAGCGAGGATTTTTCTTGAAAATTTAATCTGGCGTGGTCACGTACGCGCTGATGCACGAGTTCTGATTGAAATTTTCAGGCATATCCCTGATTCTCTATCTCCCGCGGGCGGGCGCGCACGTGTATATGTGTGTCCGCGCACGCTACGGCGTTTTTTCTGATCGAGATAATTTAGTGTACGTGCGCGATACGCGGGGAAAAAGAGAGCGAGGGAGAAAGAGGGAGAGATAGAATGAGAGGAAGAGTCACGTGACCGTGTTTTTTTTTGCAGCTAAACGAGGATTAATCTGTAAAAAATTCGTTTGCCTTCGGGATTCGGGGATGTTTGGCGGCGGATAAAAGCGAGTTAGAACGTTGATGCGCACTTTTTGATGGAGCTATTTTGATTGTCTTTTTTTTCCTGCCTTTTTTCCCGGATCGGATTTTTTTTTTCATTGGACAATTGTTGCGGGATATATGATGATTAAGGGAGCGACTTGATATTGGAAAAGGGATAGTTATTTTATAAGCTAACGATATAGTAAGCCTATATTTAACCGTTCTAAGAGACACGTAAAACTCTTATTTTTGTTTGTTTTCTGTCACAAATATTTTTAGAAATGTATATCAAAAATAAAAGGTACGGTTATATAATCTTATAGGTATAGTATAATGTATACTTTATATTTTTAAAATTTTTTATGTTTAATTTAATTTTTCACTGAAAAGAATTTTTCAATCGGTCTTACAGTCTTATAAATTAATAAACAAGGGCCATCTGACTGCCATTAATATTAATTAATTTAATTTATAAGACTGTAAGACCGATTGACAAATTGTTATCAGTGAATAGTAAAGTACAACAGACATAAGTAATATTTATAATTATAATTTAATTTTTGTAAACTATTCTAAAAAGGAATATCATGTTTGTGTTAAAATTTTTGAGTAAAGCTGTTCACAGAATACTATAACATGAAAACTATTTCATGGTACTAATACAATAAACTGCACTAAACAAAAAAGACACATTTTTTTTATTTATAAAACAGCAGCAAAGGAAGACGCAAAATATGAGTTCATAACTTCACTCAGTTTCTGGATACGACCGATACTGAGTGATATAAACAAAAGAGACCGAATGACCTCGAAAAGTTAACGGTCGATGTGGAAATAGTTAAAAAAAAAGAAAAAAAAGAGGGACATATAATGCAGGTGCAGCTATAATTCACATGTGCCGCACTTATAAAAAAACGCGTAACACGCTCGCGGATCTGCGCTTCGGGGGTTAAAAAAAATAGACGAGCGACAAAAAAAAAGAATCGGCGCACACGTGAAACGAACGCTAACAAGCGATAAAGCAATCAGCTCTCCCTTTTTTCCCGATTTTCGACAGTAAATTCCGACGTCTCGCGAATCGCGCACAAGAGAGCGAGAGAGAGCGAGAGGGAGGGGGGGGCGAACAGACAACTTTATAAAATATTTGAAAAAAAGAGGGAAAATCTTTTTTCCCACTGCTGCAGCGCCTGTTGTTGTTGTTCGAAGACCGACAGTGCAGCTTGTGCGACAGGCTGCCGCACGTGCGCGGCTGTAAATGAAAATTTGTAAATGGGAATGGGAGAAGAACGGCCGGGGCAAAGTGACGGGGACTGCGGCGGAAGCAGAGGTATACAGAAAGAGAGAGAAAGAGAGAATATCGGCGAGAGAGAGAGAGAGCGAGAGAGAAAAGACAAAAACAAGCGAAAAGAGATGGAGAGGAAGAGTGAGAGAGAGATAAGCGCTCGCGGTGGTGGTGGTGGTAGTGCACGAGATAAACGCGTGCACGCGCACGCGCGGGATGAAAAGATAGGGTGGATGGAAAGGGACAAAGGCGCGCGAGAGGCGCGTATACGCGAGACAAACGGAGAAGAGGCTAGCTCTTTCTCTCTGTCTCTCTCGAGCGCGCGTTATATACACGCGTATACATACATACATATAGCACCCACCAACCAACACACACGCACACGCAGGGATAGATATGTATGTATTC
The DNA here is from genome assembly GCA_030522985.1 of Torymus sinensis. Taxonomy (NCBI): domain Eukaryota; kingdom Metazoa; phylum Arthropoda; class Insecta; order Hymenoptera; family Torymidae; genus Torymus; species Torymus sinensis. The sequence goes on along the minus strand of JAPYZP010000710.1, from coordinate 15,539 downwards.
TCGCGCGCGCGCGAGAACGCGAGAGTTCGATCGATAGGCGAAAACGCCCAGAGCTCTCGCGCGCCGGGGGGATAAAGAGAGGGTTTTCAAAAGCAAATCGACCATACACACGTACAGTACGCGCACACATACCCCCGCTAATGCCTTTGAATCATTAATGTTATCCGCCCCGAGAAAATCCGTATATTTCATTCTTTGTCGCCTCCCCCCCCCCCCCTCCGCCCGGCACCGGTCGCTTTATTTTTTATTCGCCGTCGCGTAAAACGCGAAAAGGATTGTTTGCGTTATGGTATACTGGCCGGATATCGCGTGTTTCAAGCATTTTAATGCCCTTAATCTGCAGGGGCGGAGGGGGGGAGGAATTATTGGCGGTATTTTTTGCGAGGTCAGCAAGCGCGCGCGCGCGGTCTGTAAATCAATGGACCAAGCTTTTCGCTATTTTCGGGTATTTTGCAGTCTGTTTTAAATTCTGCTTAATTTGTTCGTACACTTGATTTTGGAATTAGATGTTTATTCATGACTCTATTTGACCGGCTGATTTATCGTTGGGATACTGAAAAAAACACAACAAACAAAACATTTGTTCTGTCGAATTTTTCGTTATACCAATTTGACAAATCAAATCAGTGATTATTATATATACACGGTAAAAAGGATTTAGGTCGAATATATCCAGGATCTTTTTTTCTCGAAAATGCCCCTTTTATTGAAAATGAAATGAAAATTCATGCGATGTTATTTTATAAAAGGTATTGGAACTGACATTTCTATAACTGATCTATTTAAAAGGTATCTTATCATCCCTGCCAATTTCAAAAGCAGCCATGACAGTCTTCCATCGCAAACTGATCATGCTCCCCTTTCATATTATGATGGATAGCTATCGCGTCGACGAATCTTTGCCTTTCAACTTTATTTTGATTTTTGGGATAAAAAAATGTCATACCATCAAGCTTGATAAATACGCTTAATCCACTATAAATGAATTTCTTTTGTAGGAGAATATAGAGGTGGAATATACGTTTCACACACGTTTTAATTTGAGTGAAAATAATGACGGACATGGTGTCGAATGTAATAATATAGTTTTAAATTGCTCTTTCAATTCCGCTTTAAATTTTTATTAAAAGCTCGAATGAGAATATTTTATTTATCACGAACGTTATATCGAAACGTATCAGCATTAGATGTATATATTTAAATTTTCGATGACATTAATTTTATGAACTGCAAGTACAGCGTTTTAACATCAAGTTAATTTAATTACCGATACGATCAGTTCATTGCATTTTCCCCGATTAAATCATTTGATTTGTAATATTTCTTCCTGCATTACCATGTTATTTTGCTTGCATATAAGCTTTACAAATATCGATAAAGTTTAATCAAGGTTATATTCAGTTTTAATCGGACGTTATTATTAAGTTAAAAATATGCCTTGCAAGTATCGACTTATCTGTGCTTAAAATATTAAAACCTCTCGTCGATTATTGCTTTATACAGTGATGATTCTATTAGAAGGTATAGCGACAATGTATAAAAAAAATTAATGTTCTTTATATTTTGACGAAAATTCAGACCGTTTGTTACGCGTTACAGTGCGCAATGTCAAGGGAACCTGAACGACGTATTCGCCCGTACGATTTTCTTGACACTAACTCGACACCTTATTGCGAATGCGCGCAGCATCTCGAAGACGGTAAGCGCGCACGTCTGCAAGGAATATTTTCGAATATATAGTAAAAATTTTCCAGAAAAGTCCGTGAATCCGCTTCTCGAAGAACTATTCACGTCCAAAAGTCTTCCGGGAAGAAAGCAAAAAAAAATAAATAAATAAACTCAAAACTTGTTTCGTAAATTCGCCCCGAAACTTGGTAAACGCTCGCTAAAGCTAACAAGATCCCTCAAGGATCATCGCATTATCAGCCAATAACGCGCCCTGAATAACCGGCGCGCCTCCTCCAAACAGAACTTCACAAAAGCTTCTCCGTCCCCTCTCCTTCGCGATCGCCATTCACTGCCGTCCACTCTCTCTCTCTCTCACTCTCGATAAACCGTCTCTTCCTTGAATTTGCATTCAGAGGCGCGCCCGCTCGCTCACCCCCTCGTCCTTAAAACGGGCGCGTACGTTCTGATTTTCGTTACGAGAAGAAGTCTGCTGCTGCTGCAGCCGCATTGTCCTCGTCGGTGAGCACTCGAGGATTCTTTTACCGGTCCATTCGGGCCGCTGGAAAAAGGAAGTCGTCGGTCCCACGGGGGGACGCGCGACGCGGATGACGATGGTATACAAGAGCGCGGACGGGGGATATGAGCCGTGACGCGCGAGCGAGCGCGCGTATAGAGAAGAGGGGTATAGGAGGGAGGAGGGAAAGAGAGAAGAGTGTAGGGAAAAGAGTAGAGGAGCTCGCTGCGAGTAAGGAGGGTATATATAGCCGAGGAAAATTGAAACGTAGAACACTGGGCAGCGATAACGCGATAAGGAAATGTGGACGAGGTGGAGAAAGAGAGAGGGAGAGGATGTGAGAAGAAGGTGCATGGAAAAAGGCTACTGCATAAATCAGTGGGAAAACGGAGCTTTATTTTTTTTTTGAGCGATCTCTTTTCAAAAATATTATATAGTTTGAAAAATATATAGTAACAAGAATTAAACCTGTTTATAACGGATTTTTCAGTTTCAAAATATCTTGTTTCGACTCAAATAGGTAATATAAGCAGACACATTTTTTAGTAACGAACGTAACAATGTGTCCGGCATTATTTTACTGTTACTAACTATTTTTGGCTACTGTAGAAATTGCTGAAAAAAAACGGGAAACAGTCAATTAAGCAATAGCTAGCCATAATTTTAGAACGACGATATTTCGAACAGATAGAGTTAGATGGAAAATATACAGATTTTTTTACAATCTTCGAAAATCAATAGCATTACAACTAAATTATTCTTTTTACCCCTCTCATGATTATTACAATTAACTAATAGTTAATTTCGATGCTTTGAATTATAAGGCTTTATTATAAGTTGATAAAATATTGTGCATCCTTTGGAATGATGAGATAATTTCTACCCGGGCCAGGTCAATAACGATTGTAATTTATCAGTGGCTAAATAATTTTGTCGAAAGTATTTCATCATGACTGATAACGATTCTGTGATCCTTTCTAACTGAATTCCTACCATGAAATAACATCTCTAAAATTTTCCTTTAATTTAAAATCTGAACTTGTCACTGTATTGACAAATTAATTTACCGTAAGCAATAGAATAATTTTTTTCTAATCTTTAAAATCAAATTTAATCATTTATACTAACCTTTTAGGTCAAAGCATTCTATCTCATACCAAAGATTACTTTAGAATAGTTACTTTGAAGTTCAAACGATTTCGCTCAAATTCCAAATAATAATTATTTAAATATATATTAATATATATTTATAAGAAATTTGAATTACTTCTACCGAAAAACCAAAAACAATAAAAAAAAATACGCTTCAATCGCGTTTCCATCTAATTCATTGTTTCAAATTTCAAAACGGCCACGGTGTTCACTCCGTGAGAAAGAACTGGCGTCGATATCGAGCGAATGATTGACGACCATTAAGTATCGATAATACGTGCAGTCGAACATGGAAATACTCGCGTAAAGTCGGCGCGCGCACGCGAGGGGAGGGGGGAGGTGAGGCGAGCAATTTCAAAAAAGGATAAATCAGGAAGTCCGAGAGAAAAGCGCTCGCGCGCTTTCTGCTCGATAATTTAGCACAATAGCCATAGAGCGCGCGAGTCAGCAGGACTCGCATGTCGAAATTTCCGCTCGGCCATTTTCGCGAAGACGCGGCGGCAGCGGCCTGAGGAATTAATATCGTTACAGCGCGTACTGCGTGTGGCCTTAACTTTTATCGTCCCTTAATGCCGCTATATTCGCTTTGGCCTTATATACTTTCGTCTCTCTCTCTCTCGCTCTCTGCCTGCAGAGTCTTTAAACCGGGTGATTCATGGGCTCTTTTATGGCGAGTAAATGTGGCCGAGTTGCTTCTGTTGAGTTGAAATTAGTATTTGGGAATTAAATTTCTCACTTATTAATGATTGCGTAACGAGGAGGTTTAGAGACGATTAAACGTGCACGAGCTTCATGAGAGTTACATCACTTTTAAAACTCAAAATTTATCTTCTCAATTATGGAAATTATTGTGAAAGATATATATAGAATTATAATTCATTCAAATGCAAAAGCATAGTTTCTCAGAAATAAAGTGTGTGACCGAGATTCTTGAAAATAAAGATATTTTATTTATTAGCAGTCTAACGCGAGATCCTGTAAAGATCAGCACTAGCAATCTACATGAAGCCTCCTTCCCTCCCAGCGCGCACTATAAACTTCGTTCCGTTTCATTTTCCATTTATGCCGCACTTATAATTGAAAAATTCCGCGTTTCTCATATCTAACACGCCACTTGCCAGCCTCCCCCTTTTCTCCCCCCCCCCCCCCCGCTCATCGAGGGGCCTTTTACTCCGTACTTTCGTTTAACTTTTACTTTCTCGTTCCCCCTGCCCTAGCTGCAGCTCCACCCCCTCTTCCCACCTCAAGACGCGCGTTCAACTACTTATTTCACCGCTTTCGTACACCTCGCTTTCTCTCTCTCTCTCTCTCTCTCTCTCTCTCTCTCTCTCTCTCTTTCCATCCCAACTTCGTATGCCATAACTTTTCATCTCTCTTCTTTAAGCTCTTCCCTGCTTTCTCTTTTATTGCTTTTCCGTTTTTTTAAAAGACTCTTTACGTCTTTCAGTTTTTTATTATGGTTATCCCTCCGCTTATTATGTTTCCCTCCTCCCCCCCCCCCTCTCTCTCGTAGCCTTTTCTCTCTCTCTCTCTCGCGCGCGCGCTGGCGTAACTTTTGAAGCATTTTCAGTGGCAATCTCATCTTCTATACTTCACTTGCTGTGCCGCCGCCGCCGCCGTTGCTGCCTTTCGCTGGGCAGCAGTAGCAGCAGCAGCAGCGCTTTTTACCCCTTACACAAGTTTTTCCTGGCGCGAGCTTTCGCATCGACTACTCGCATTTCATATTTACGCCGGGGGAGACGGAGATGGTGGAAAACAGAGAAGCGAAAAGGGGAAAGTATGGTCTGCCCAGAGGGAAAGAGCGGGAGATGGAGAGATAGCGCGGGCGAATGTTTATGTTGGATGGACCATTAAAATTTTAGGTATGAATGTATTTCCGTCCTTTTTGCGCCATGCATTTTTAATGAACTTGTGTCAACGCGAATTACCATCACTCTTTTGTTCCTCTGCAAGTATTGCTTTTTCTGGTATCGTTTTGTGGAAAGTTGACTCCATTGTTGTAATGGAAAATAAACTTTATTTATCGAATATTTTAAAATTTAGTATAGAGGCGTAAGTTTTGCGTGGAAATTATTACAATGACGTTTCTGCTGCTGTCCGACTGAAAAATTGTTTTTTACAAAGTATACTCACTTTATAGACTAGTTATATGTTTGGCTATATTTCTTTAGCAAAAACAAACGATGAGCCCAAAGCTATGACGCAAAATCAATATTATGATGAATTCTTTTTTAAATTATATCTTTAAAAAATAAAGTTGACAGCGAGCAGTGTGTTCGAATACAATAACACGTACATTATAAAATTTATAAGATCATACTTAATTATTATTAATATATCGAATCACTTTTAATATTCAGTACAACTACTGTATCACGGAGGGAAAAAATAGTAAAAATTACCGAACTGTCAAGTAATCCGTAGCCAGAAAATTGCATCGAATAAAAAGCACTCTAAACTTAATTAGCTATTTCGCGTTGGTATATGAAAGGAGTATAGTGCATTTGCGCGCAGCGGTACATTCATTATTCGCTCCTCAGTTTCATCTTCATCGTCCCGCAGTCGCGCATAATACACTTCATGCGCATTTAGAAGTGCATTAACTACGCGATAACTCTCAAGAACGCGTATACATATATAGCACCGGGCGCATCCGACAACTCTCTCACACTCCGCACTCGAAATGGCACGTGCACCCACCACCAACACACACACGTGCCTCGAGCGCATACACACACTCGATACATAATAATTCGCCGGCAGAGCCGCTGCCCCCTTATTTAATAAACAAACTCCTTCTCGCCCGCACTATACATGCATAAAACACACATTGCGGGCAAAGAAACCCGGAGCGCGAGAATTAAATTATAAATATCAATATTTTTGATTGATCTTTAATCCAATCGATTCCTCCAGTTTTGCCGAATTAACCTCTGCAATTATTTTAATTTGCGGATTAATGTCTGTGATTAGCAAATATTTTTTATTGATTAATTATAATAAAAAAGCGTTATGTGTTTTATATTAACATAATCCGCAAAAGAGGAGCTTTCATATGGTATTTTTATAACAATTAATTTCATCGAGTATAACGCCTTAAATACATTAATTTAATTTAGCGCCACTTAAAATAACTTTTAAACTATTAATATTTATAATTTTTGCTCGCCAACTTCACAAGTCTCGGAATGCGTGCATGCGTGTACGTGTGCCTGTATACTACGTGAACTTCCTCTGTGGAGCGAGCGAGACAGGCGCAGGAAGGAGGGGCGGGGGGGGGGCAAAGAGCGAAGGCGCAGCAGCAGCAGCAAGTGGTAACTCGCCGAAATTGTCGGCGACGTACTTAAGGGCTATTCGGCCCGCGTCTAATGGATGCTCTATATATACCCGTGCAGGCGTCGCGTGCCCGCCACCGCCCGGAGGTGCCATATTGTGACCTACGACCCCCGTCGGCTGTCTCTATCTTCGCGCTATAATTGCGAGATCAAACAGCGCGACTATTGTGTTTTCGCGAAGCACTTCGGCGATGCGCGCTCTCTCTCTCTCTCTCTCTCTCTCTCTCTCGCTTACGCCTTTGAGAGGGAGCAGTAGAGCGACGCGAAGGAGCTTTTAAATTGTTTGCCGAATGGCCGATGCGATGCGCGCGCGCGCGAGTATATAAGTTCGAGGAGACGTGCGAGAGCGTCCTTCGGTATCATAAAGCGTAAAGGCGGGATGTGAAGTCTCGATGGGTTATGTACCGAAAGGATGCCGCGGCTGAATTGTATATGAATACGCGCTGGAAGACGTTTTATGGATTAGCGGATGTGGTGGGTGCCGAGGGGTTATATCGTCGTATAATTATGGATGGGATGTTGGTTGTTGAAGATGTTGATGGGAGGATGAGATAAAGCGATATTGTGCGTTTGAAAATTTGAACAGCTTATGGGAGTGTTGTTCGGTCGTCACGCGTTGTTATATGCGCGCTACGAGCATTTGAGCGCGAGCGTTATACCTGCGAGGCCATTTATGCCTTTGCATCTGGCGCGTCGCGCGATGAAATGACTAATTTAAGGCTATCAAAGATTCGTTTGATATTTTCTCGTATAATGATAATTATGTCGATACGCGAAACTGAAATATGCTCTGTATTTATTTTATATTTGAATTTTCAATCGTGAACGTATTTTTATCTGGTTATTTTACAAATACAATGTATATAATTAAAAAAGGAAAGGTACAGTCATAATTAAGTAAAAGAGTTTTCTAGTTTCGCGATAATTGGTTTAATAAAAACCATTCGAACAAAGTGCCGGCGTCTGGTCAAGTTCGAGGGGGACTTTATCCGGGAAACCTCGGTGCAGAATTAAATGAATTAATCAAGTCGAACGGTTAAAGGCTTCTCTCCTCGGTTGACGCGGCAAAATTCGGAGGTTAATTATTTCGAGGTAATTACTCGGTACAAGAAAGTAATTGCAGCATGAACTCCGCAACGTGAAAGAGGGTATTAGAGAGAGAGAGAGAGAGAGAGAGAAAGAGACTGAGCAAGAGAGAAAGAGGAAGAGGGAGAGAGAGCGAGGCAGGAAAATTGGGTGTGTAAACAGCGTTCAAAGTGACAAGCTCACGGGTCTTTATCAGGGAGCGAGGCAGCGGGTCCGCATGGAAATAGAAGCTTTCTCTCTGTGCTGACTCTCTCTCTCTCTCTCTCTCTCTCTCTCTCTCTCTCTCTCTCTACCTCTACCTCTCATTCTCTTGCTTATTACTCATTTAGGGGGCAGGGGAGAAAAGAGGGAGAGAGACGGGAAAATCTTTGCCCCTCTTTGTCGAGCGGCCTTATCAAATGTTTTAGTTTATAGTGCTTTTTGTACTGTTAAGTCGCACGTAAAGTACATTCAAATGTAACGAGTTGCAATGTTTCAAGCGCGTTTCTTTTTCCCACTCTGTACAAATAATGGAAAAAGGTGCGTTCGTGTAGCAATGTGTACTTTTTCGTTAAATAAAAAAGGGAATTCAAAAATACTTGTCGTTCTCTGTGCAAACGTTAAAAAATGAATTTTGCCTGAAAATTTTGCCAGGGGCCCGTTGTTTGTACAGCAAGAAGGTTTCCTTACGCAAATAGACACTTTTTACTATTTGCGCAAATGCAATTGAACTGTGAATTCATATTACATTGATACCTACGTACTCTGTGTAAAAAAGCGATTTTAATTAAATCTGAAAATTTCTGTAGTTGTTAAGGTGATGTGATACGCACTATTACTCAATTCTGTACGCAAAGAAAAATGTGTTGGAAATCCTTCCACGAGTTACTGGAGTGGTTTTATCTTAAATCTGAGATGTAAAGTCTCCAAAGATGGAAGTAATTTACTCCCATTGAAGGGGAATTCCTAGTCGAAGATATTGGAATAAAATCTTCCCAATCAAAGTAGTTAAAAACTCTCATCTGTTGTTGATTTTTTCTCCTAAGAGCAAGGAGCCGAATCTTCTAAGCATAGTAAGTAGCCGGTCTCAAAGTCCCGGAGCTGTCATTCTTACAAATGGGAGAGATTCCCTCCCAAATCTAGGTTGCCGCCACTCCCAAAATATACTAACAGCGCGAGTTTGATAGTGACGGTATCCTAGACTTGGCGGGAATCCCTCCTATACGTGAGAAGGATCAGCCCCACGCACTTTGAGAGTGTCAGCGTACTACGCTTATAGGAGCGAAACACTCCTCAAAATGGAAGCGATTTACTCTCACGATTCCAGGACATAATGTATCCCAAAAAGAGGAATTATTCACTCCCAAACATAGGAAATATTTACAACTGAATAACTGAGAGAAGAACGCTTTCAATTTTAGGAAACTATTACTATTATCCATAGGATATCATTATTCCTAATTCCTTAGTCGTTTGTAACTCCCAAAATGACAATATTTACAACCCATTTTTCTTTGCAGGTGGATTCCCGTTTTTCTCCTTCAATTTTAAACTTTTTGAAAACACCTCTGACACGTTTTAAGTTTCATAAAGAACTACAACGTATCAAAGAGTTTTTTTCTTAAAATTAAAAATTGAATGAGAGGGAACCCAATTTTGAGTAATAGCGTGGGAATCGTATCACCTTTAATACTGAAGAAATCTTTCCGTACGCAGACTGTAAATATATAAAATGTACGAAATAAAAAAAATTGCACTTATACTTTACCATGAAAATGTTTTAATTATATTGGAAACAATAAAAAAGAAATATGCTGTGAGCTATTAAAAAGAACATAAATTTGAATTTGCGGAGTAAATCGATAAAAATGACACGTGTTAGAGGTCAATTAAAATGATGTATCGTAACGTTTTTGTTGCTGCATTACGAATCGCCGTTTTTATACGATACGATTTACAACGATTTAACAAACGATTCATAAATAAATCTTTTTTAATCATCAGTTAATGTTTATTTTTTTATATTAAAAAAAAAAAAAGAGAAAAACGCTCGAAACACTCAATATAATATTTTCATACATTTTTAAAGCTTCTCGATCAACACGAACATTATATTTTTATATTCGCTTTAAAAAAAATTTGATTTTTGTATTTATTCATCACCTTTATTTCTATACCTTTGATCATTTAATGAAAATCCCGCCGACTAATATAGATGTCAACCTGTTCCCGCCACGCTTCCCCTCCCCGCATTAAGAGTAAAAATAACCCTTTCGAATAATTCGCTCACATCACACACGAGAGGATAATTTCATTACCACCCACTTGCCGTCTCTTTGATCACACTCGCCCATCCAACGCCCCTGAAAAAAAAAATTCCCTCACCCACACATATATACGCTGGCGCGGCGCGTTCACAAATCTCAACTCGCATCAGCCCCCCCCCCCTCAATTATAATTGTATTTACCCACCTCGCGTGCGCGAGGTGTAATCGCGCGGCATTCAGAGAACGCGTACTACCTTCCCTGGCATTTACCCCCTCTTCCCTCGCGCGTCCTTACCCCCCTCCCCCACCCACGGGGGTTGTGCTGCACATGGTCACAGTTCCTTGGAGCGCGACACGAGGTTAGTTAAGCCCTCGCGCGTTCTCACGTATATATATATATACGCACACACAGGCACACACGTGGTATATGTACGTGTTCGTATACGCTCGTGGAAATAAACTTAGTTACGTTTACTGGCGCCGCGTCGCGCAAAATCATTAGCGCTCACTTTTACGCGTTTGAATCAACCCTTCATCAGGGGCAGAGTCTGCCTAGTGCGTCGATCGAAGCGAGAGCAAGCGGTATATATATACATAAAGGAGATGATGGCACGCGGAAGTTTTTGCAGCGCTAGCAGAGAGAGAGAGAGAGAGAGAGAGAGAGAGAGAGGGAGAGAGAGAGAGAGAGAGAGAGAGAGAGAGAGGAGAGAGCGGCGGCTATACGAGCGTCAAAGGGTTTTACGGGAGACGACCTTTATGCGCGCGCACCTTGGGCTTCGGTGGCGTAATTTTGAAGTCGTGTAATTAAGCGCCGCCGCGAGGGGGAGCTCGAGAGGCGACGATGTAATTACAAGTTTTTGTAATAAGAGTTGTGATTTTTTTTTTCGTCTCCCGGTCTTCTTGGCAAAAGAAATTTCTCTGTTTCTTATATACGCGATGAAGGATTATTCTGTTTTTTTTTTTCTATTGGTTGCGATCTTTTTATAGAGTAGGAGAAACGGAATATTTTGCAACGTAATTATTTGAAGTACTTTGGTAGCCTATATACTAAGTTAGCCTTTTAATTAAGTTATATAGGAAAATTTCTAAACTGCGATTACAATCTGGAAGAACAGTTTTATCCAAATTGTCGTTCAAAAAACAGAATTTTCCGTAACATTAGCCAAAACAAAAAAGCGAACATCGCCGCCAAGCTTGTAGTTATGCGTGAAAGCAGACTTTGGATATTTTCGATGATTAAAGAGAAAGTTGTTACGCAGCTTAATTGTACCTACCTATATAATACGTATAGTTATATACATCGCGCGCCCCTGCGAAACATCCCTAATGGCCCTCGCTCTCATTTCGGGATTTCAAAAACTTCGCGGTGCCCTGGCTCTGCGCTCGCGCAGAGGAGAAAACGCGAGCGAAAAGCGTAAGCCGATAAAATCAAGCGAGCGAGGGAGGCGAAAGGGGGAGGGGGGAAGGTAGAACGCGGAAGTAATTCTACAGAATAAAATAGAAGATTGCGGCGAATCAAGTTTAAAGTTGCATAAGGGTATTATTTGCAAGATTGATCTTAGCGTGGCCTATTTTCCGAGCGGCACGCTCGTTCTCGCTTTTCAGACAATATTCTTTCTATCAGTGTAAGTACACGTGTGTCTGCGTGTCCTCTCGTTTTACATTCAACGATCGCCCCTTTGTGCTTTGTCGCCGCAATCGCGCTGATCTCTCGCTGGACCAAGAGATATCCAAACCTTTATTACTTATTATTCTCGTTTCGGATTATACGTATGGGGGCAATGAAGATCGTTATCGCGAAATCGTGCGTATACGTTTCTCAAAAATACAAGATCATTCGCTTAATAATCCGCATTTAGTTTTTATGCCTGAGTATTAGAGTTAAAATTTCTATGGTTCGTTAAATTTTATATACTCAACAACTTGTTTTATACCTTATCTTATCGCAATGACATTTTTTTATTCGTAATCTACGTGATATCCGTTTAATGTCTTTCTTATACTCACTCATTATTGGGAATCAGTAACAAAAAGGTCTCTTACCTGCAACAGAAAAATGAAAAATTCATTAGAATAAGTGGAAACATCTATAAGTATTATAAGTTTTATTAATGTTTATTAAAGATATTTTTCTACATTTAGAACTCGTTAAAACTAGTTAAAACAAATGAAAATTCGAAGAAAAACAAAACAGTACAGAAGAAGCCAAAATCACGCCTCGATTGTCAAAGCCAATTTAAATAAAATTGAACTATGTACATTTTAATTCCGTTCGAATCACGCGCACATAATCGCAGCTACTTTCACCCAATCAAGGCATCACTATATCCCCCAATCAAACGTGTCCCCAATAAAACTCACTCGGCATTCATGCCGAGCAGCGCGCGGGCGCCATCCACTCACGATTCTCAATCGCGCACACAACTTTTATCCCCCTATTCCCCTCGCGCGCTATCGAGAAGCCAGGCGCAGCGATCAAACGATAAGCCCCCCGCTCGCCTCATCCTCCTCTTACTCCCATCCTCCTCTATACGTCGCGACCCGTAAAACATCATGACAGATGTTACGCGAGTTGGCCGCTCGCGCGAGCGCGCGCGCAACAAGAATTTCAATTAAACGTCGTCCGACTCGCTCGTGACCGAAGCTCGCGCGGATTCCTGACCGTTCCTGGCCGCCTCTCTCTCATTTAATTCCCGCGCGGTCGCCTCCGCCTCGTCCTTTTATCCGCTCCTTTATTTTCGACTTTTTCTCAAAGCAATGCCTCGTCCCCCCACCCCCGCACCCGAAACCAGACTCTCCGCCCGCGTTCAATTGCAGCAGCAGTATTGAGGAGAAGTTGTTCCTTTTTCATCGATGTTTGACGAGCCGCGCGAGGCGCGCGCTTTTTTTTTTTACGGACGTGCCGGGAATTTATGGCCGAGTGTATATGGAGTTGCTCGTATATCGCGCGAGGCTTTTTAGCTCGACGAAACTGCTGAAATGAGTTTAACGGCGGCGGAATGAACTGGAGTATACGGCGAGTGGAGGCTAGTCGTGGCGGTCGGGTGCGCGATTTTTGACCGGGGAAGTATGACTCGAGGACGCGAGTGTTTACGGGGGCTGGGCGATGAGGGTGTGCTTGAAATTCGAGCAATACCGTGTTTTTCCTCTTTATATTTTTTCTTATCAAGATTTTTAGTGTGTATAATAGTAACTTTTTAACATAATAATAAATGCTATATTTTATTAAATATAGTCAAATGTCAAGATTGGTATGAAGCAATATTCGAATGAGAAAATTCGTTTCACAAATACGCGTAGAAAATGGCACCTAGTTATCGTTCATTTCGAGTGGATCAAGGTAATTTATACGCAGATCAGTCAAGATCGAACTGTATATCAATTAAACCAATGATAAACTGACAATAAGCTTTCGATAATCATTTTCCAGTGCTCGTCCCGCGCCTGAAAAGCAATATGAAAACGAATCAATAACAACTCAGCAGCGCGCGACCCAAAAATAATACACTACGCAAACAGCGCCAGATCCAATAACCCACTGCAGTAGTATATATAGCGGGCAGCAGCAGCAGCAGCAGCAGCAGTAGAATCCCAGCGATATTACCCCCGCAAAATCACAGATAATTCACCGGCACTCGTCGAAAGGTGTCGGCCCGTTAAACTCTCCCTCCCGTTTCTTTTTTTAATCGACAAAAGGGGTCACACGCACTCGCGCGCACACACCCACACACAACCGCGCGTGTATACGTACAGAGGCGTGAACGCGGCGGCGGCGGCGGCTTCTGGCGCGGCAGCTGGGCTGTTTATGTCCGTTTGAATTTCAATTAATGGCGTATATGTGTGCATGCCGCCGGCCGCGGCGGCTGACGCGCGCAATGGCGCGGAAATTCGCGAAAACACAGGGAGGGGGTGCGGCCCCCTTTTCAGCGGCTTACGTGTAATCCGCCGCGCGGTATTCTTGTAAATGGCCGGCGGAGAGAGAATGGGAGAGAAAGGGATAGGAACAAATAGGGATGCGGCTTCTGCGTTGGAGGGTGTGAGAGAGAGAGAGAGAGAGAGAGAGAGAGAGAGAGAGAGAGAGAGAGAGAGAGGCGTGATCGATGCTTATTTCGGCCTGTGTGACGGATGTCACGGCCGCCACGCGCGCAGCACACCGAGAGAGAGAGAGAGAGAGAGAGGGAGAGATTTGTTGTGCAGAAGGGCGCGGCTGGTAGTAGGATGAGCAAAATGTCTGTCGGTTTCGTTGGGGGGGATTCCGACGGTTTGTTCTCCAATTAGTTTCTTCAATTATCGGTGGCTTTCTTTAGCGTCGTTTACAAAGCTGTTTATGCAGTCGGATAGGTCGTTCTTTATCAATTAGAGGTTTGATCAGTCTTTGTATTAAACTGCTTTTTTAAACTCTTTGAATGGTATACCTTTCTATTACGAATATATAATTTTATAATTAATTATATTATAACATCTTTTATAAAAAAATTAAATCTTTGTGCTTTAAATTAATCCGCAGCATCTATATTGATCTTAAAAATTACTACAACATTGTATTTAAAAGAAAATGTCTAGTTAACTGACAAATTTCTAAGAATTTTGTCGAATGGCCCGGTGCGATCCGCATCTTGAAATTAGTTTTATAACGGTCCACCCAACATATATACACCCCGCCCGTGTGTATATATATGTGTACCATCGAGCCACGCGTATGATGAAGCGCAGCAATTTTTTATCGGCAGCGGCATTTTTAGCCCCATAAATTCTCCGGCTGATCGCAATTTCGCGGCGTTAGATAGTAGGAGTGATCAAGCCCGGTCTCCTCGCGCCCCCAAGGGTGCTGATATAATAACCGCCGCGCAACTATCTTGCATATAGGATCGATTAACGCGCACTCCCATGGAAAATGTATCCGCGGCAAGCGCGCGAGGATCTAGTGTCTGATTTATATCTCGCGGGGGCCGGCGCAAGTGCGATTTGTTCGCGCGCACGCGGCCCCTAAATAAATAGCAATATATAAAATTTAGACAAACTATAGACTTGGTGCATGAAAAATATTCGGTGTACAAATACACGCTACCAGCACCGCTTCATTAACATTGTACATGGATGCTTTCACGGCAATCCTTCATCTATTTTTTCTTCTTCCGTTCGACCTTTTATTAAACATTCTTCTAATCTCCATAGCAACCACTTTCCATGATAAAAAAATTCATCGCGCTAAAAGAATCGCGCCCAAAAAAAGACCCTCCATTTTTCTCAAAAGAAAAAAAAACACAACGCGTGCGCGCGCCGAGCTTTTTTCTATTGAAAGTTGGCTGTATCGCTCGGGCGCGCCTTATACAAAAACGATATCGCTCCCGCTCCCGTATACACATTCATACATCCATCCCCTCCGCCCACACATACGCACGCGCCGCACGCATTTCTCTCGCGCATCGCTCGGCCAGGGGAATATACAGTTTCGCGTCGAGCTGACGCTTCCATTAAAGTTATGAAAAAAATGCCCATCGCTCTCTCTCTCTCTCTCTCTCTCTCTCTCTCTCTCTC
>JAPYZP010000709.1:0-22291 GCA_030522985.1 Torymus sinensis | reverse complement strand
CGCATGCAAAATAAAACACTCATCGCGCCCATTGTCCTCTCTGTTGTTATCCCTTTGAAAGGCAAACGCACATACGGCAATTCCGCGCTTATACCATCGCTCGGTCTCTCGCTCTGGCGGCGCGTATGCGTGCATATCCATTTCATTCCGAAAAGCTGGTAAATAGAATGTATTATCGCCGGGAATAAACCGTTCAGCGTCGTAAAAAGCGCCCATAAATCTCCTCTCTCTCGCTATAGTTACGCATACACACACATAGACAGAGAGCGCGAAAGAGAAAAAAGCAGCAAAAGCCAAAGAAAAAAAAAACCGTCGCCTTTGTTCGCGAGCAATTAATATTGCCGGGAGCGTGCTTCCGGACTCGCGCGGGCATCAGCGGCGTAAATATGCTCCTTCCTCGCGATATCGCGCGAAAAAACGAAAGGCGACGCGCGGAAAATAAAAGCGGGTCGCGCGACAGATACATGTATATATTACACACATAACGCGCAGCTCGTGCACACGGTATAGATAGATACTTATATATGAGCATTCGTTAAGGTGCGTAACAGGTTCATAAACGCTGCTGTGGCCCCACCTCATCCGCTGCAATGTCATCCGTGTCCGAACGCTCGCGCGCGAGCACACACACACAGGAAACCGGCCATTTGCTCCCGTTTTTTTTCTTCCTTCTCCTCCTCCTCCGCCGCTCTCGGGCTTTTTTACGCTCGAAAACAAAACGAGTGTAGTCCAAGTACATCACGATTATGTACACGCGCACGCGCGAGCTCATAAATGGCCCGATTTAGGAGGGAGGGAGGGAGAGAGAGATACGGTTATACAAGAGGAGAATACCGGGGGCACACGCGAGAGCGGGAGACTCACTGAAAAGCTCGAGGCTGTGGGAAATTCTGAATCGAATGACATTTGAAACTATTTGGGAAGGGAATTGTGTGTGTGTGTGTGTGACGGTGGGCTCCGTTGTGTTATTGTTTTCAGCCGTGGAGAACAGGAGAGAATTAGTATGGACAGTGAATGGTTATGTGTGGGCCCGCGCACGAGCGCGCGGTAAATCAGTTGTTTGATGGTAATTGGACTGCTGCATAACGGTGAGCGTAGTTTTGTAAGTGCGAGAGGGCGTTTGTAATGGGTTTGAGCGGTTGAAACGAGATAAGAGGCGGTTGGCTTTGACTCGATTAGAATTTTTTTAACTGCGCGTTTAGAAGAGAAAGGAATATATAAACGTTTTTATTGTTCTGTACACGTGATTTTATCGGCTGGGACGCGTTTAATCATAAGTAATTTTCGAGCGGTTTGTGCTTTATTCAGAGTAAAGTGCGCTGTTTAGTGTATATTTATGTGTAAGCAAAAACAATATGAAATTTTATTATCGCTTATTTGATAAAAATTATTTTTCAACTGACTGAGACCCGTTGGTAACCTTTAATTGGGTTTATTCTATTATAGATAAATCGATAATATACTGAAATACTATATAAATTTTAATGTATTTATATAGGCTAGATCGATAAAATTCTCCTGCATAATTTATTTTATTTATTTTGAAACATCAAAAATTGAAGAAGAAATTCAATTTAAATTAATTACAAATACGAAGTGCTCTCTAAATGTAAAATATTGAAATTTAAAAAAGTTCAAATAATCATTATTAAAATAGTGATATATGCCTGGACCGTGAAGGAATTTTCACTCTGCAATAATGAATTTTCATCCACTATTTTACATTTAGAAAGTAGCAACATTCTTCCTACATCAGAATAAAATATTCATTTATAAATATATAGTATATACAACAATTTACATTTCAAACAAATGCGATGATCCTATCCGGACCCCATCCACAACCTCGAATCCGATTCCAATCACACAGAGCGGAGCCGATAAAGCCGCGTCGACGAAGAAACAAAAACGCGCTCGCTAAACCCAAACGACACACACACACACGAGAGCGACAAATACACGCGAATCGCTTGCGTAATACCCGAGCGCGCGTTACAACGGCGAACAAATTACGCGATAGGCTGCCGGACTATATTAACCGCTCTCCGCGCGTAATGTCGTCCCATTAATTTAGCTGAACGGCTCGGCCGCGCCAAATTGGGATTAGATCACCGCGGCGTGCGCGCACTCGCCAAGTTGGGATAGTCGCGGCGCGATCCTTCGCAACTTATGCTGATGTTACAATTATTTGCTCTCGCGCGCGCGCGCGCGTATACGAGTCCAGTTCGCCTCGACTCCGCGACTTTTGCAGTATGGCGCGAGCACGCGCGTCTGATATATAGGCGAGATTCGACTTTCTTGCATGAGTAATGAACCGTATACGCGGAGATTCGAGTGGCGAGGCGGGTAATTATGAGGAATCTCGAGCGCGTGTAGCGTATGTATAGTTGGGAAACGCGTGGCTTTGAAGAAATGAGACGCAGATTCTGAGCGGGATTAAGTAGGGGGCTTCTCTAAGTCGATCGAGAGAATCTTTAGGTAGACATTTCGTCATTTCGAGCCGAGAGATAGAGATAAAGATAGAGAGACCTGCTTAGGTATGGATAACACGTGTGCAGTACACGAGTAGTCGGGATCGCCGCGGCGGCAGTAGACCTGCACGTTATAATTGTCGGCCCTGTAAATTGACGTTTGATCGATGAACATACGCGCGCGGCCACCTTTTTTCATTCAATTTAGAACTGGGGGAATTTCAAATAAGGCGAGAGCCGTAGGAGAGAGGCAACTGCTGCGCTGGCCTCTAATAGCGCGCAAAAAGTTTTGCGAAGGCTCGCGCGCGCGCGTTTGCTCTCTCTCTTGTGCTTTTTGTCGAAACGGCATTTTTCTCTCGCTCGGCTATTTGGCGCGCGAGATATAGGCGCACACGCGCGCGCGAGATCTAATTATCGGGCCGACAAATCGTTAAATTGAAATTTATACGGAATATAAATGGGGCCATAGCGCCTTTTATCGCGCGAGCGACCGGAGGCTAATGAGTTATTTTTAATTAATGATGGTAAAAAAAGTTTTATTGATTTCTCGGGGGCTGGAGGAATTGTATTGTATTGTTGTCGAATGCTTTGCCGATGATACATTTCCGCGGTATATAACTTGTGAGTTGAAAAAAACTCAAGTGCTGTAATGGTTAAGAATTATAGAAGAAAAATATTGAATTTTAGGAATTATGAGTTGAGATACTGTGACAATAGGGCATATAATAATATAAAACGTTTTTGAAAAACCCAATAATCATGTGGAATAGTGAATGGAAATTTAAGATTCTCGATTAATATTGTCTTTTATATAGAAACGACTTAATTTGCCGTAGTTTAGATGGATGTGACTCAGAATTATTGATTGTAAAATCCATAATGAACTTCAGTTTATTAAAAAGATTATTTCAAATTATTTCATAATTTGTTCAACAAATTTTAACATGCTATATAGCCTATGTTTGTTCTAGCGTATTAAAATTTGGAGTAAATCGATGGAGTAAATATAGTGTGATCGAGATCGAGACTTAATATAATAAGTAGTATATAGGAGTTCTCTCTAAAGTTGAATTAGTGAAAAAATGACTAAACGTTAGTGGGAATTGCTCCACCGTAGAATTAGTATATATTCACTAATGAAATAGTGAATATTCACTAAGAATTAGTAAATATTCACTAAGAATTAGTTAATATTCACTATTTGAAATAGTAAAATTTCACTATTTAAAACAGGATGATTTTAATATTTAAAATAGTAAAATTTTACTATTCCAAATAGTGAATATTTACTATTACATTAGTGAAAATCCACTAATTCTATGGAGGAGCAATTCCCAATAACGTTTAGTGGTTTTTTCACTAATTCAACTTTAGAGTATAAAATTTATACCAATAAAGATATTTTCACGTAATTTAGCAGCTTTTAACACAAAAGAGAAATTTTTTATGTATAAATATTATAAGTATACTTACTTGACGAAGTAATTTTGCATCACTGCACTACACTCCACCCATAACTAACATACCCAGCACATAACTCCCTCACCTTACTCCTATTATCTCGCTGCATATCAAACCCTCAAAACCTGCACAAGCCGACATGAATTATCCTCGCCCCGTCTCGCCTTTCATTAATTTTCACCAGTCTTCAACAATGCCTGCCCACACAACGGATCATCATCATCATCATCATCACCCACAACACAGCAGCTTATACATATGCACTTATACATATCCGCAGCTGGCCCCCGCGGCAGCCGCGTCCGCACGCCACCCACGATAACAGCCGTCGCGAAACGAGAGCCGTTCTGGCAGCGATAAAACGAAGAGGCAGTTCTGCTGCACACACACACACGCGCGCGCGCCACGCGTCTAATTCATATTCCTGCACCTGACCGACCTTCGTCTCTCATTTAACACCCCCGCGGGGCGCGACAAAGACACACACACGTACACACATCTCGCTTCACCTGCGGTTCGCAGTGCAGCTTGCCGCACACGTGTGTGTGTGTATGCGCGCGGGGGCCTTTTACGGAGCTGCGGTGCTAATTTTCGAGGCGAATATTATTAATAGGAGGCGCGTGCGGAGGAAGAAAAGTGAGAGAGAAAGAGAAAGAGAAAGAGGATACAAAGGAAGGCGTGATACAGGTGCCCGAAGCGCGCGCCTGTGAGTTTGGAGGTAAGAGGAGAAAGGATGCGTGCGCCCGGTGGGTGAGAGAGAGGTATGTTAAGTGGATTCGAGGTGAGGGCTTTCGGCTCTGCGAAATAAAGTTGTGCATTGTGATTCGTGAAATTACTTGCAAATTGGTTTTTCAAAGGGAATATTGGATATGATTTTCAATTTTAACGTAAGTATGGTAAATTCATTAATATTAACCATGTAATACCGTCGTAGGTATTCAGTAAACGTTCAGTAATTTCCGAGATCAAAATGTTTCTGAAACAAAACAATAAATGAATCAATACTTATCTTTATAGAAACCTGCGAAAATAAACGTAAATATAATTTCTTTTCGCATTACATACATCATTCAACAAAGAAAAGGTGAGATTTTGTTTTTAACACACTCCAGCCTATTCGAATCAATTCCACTAGGCATCCACGCCACCTCTGCATTTTTAGGAATTGCACAAATTGCATACAACGGAAGCTCAGCCCAAGACCACTAAACCACCGCGCGTTACCGAACCACCACTGCACATTGCACACCCATCACGCACACTTCGGCTAATTCTCTTACCTCGCAACAGAGCGCATAAAATCCGCGAGCGCAGGCCCATTTTTCATAGGACGCGGCGCGTTTCACGCAGCTTTCGAAACACGCGCGCACTTGCATCGCGCTATCCTGAGAAAGAAGCCTGGCTAATTAATAATCACACGGCGCGAGCGCACTGTGTAATCCAACCTCGTTTTCCCTTCCGGCGCATGCAGAGCCCCGCGGAAGAACGGAAACAACGGCAGAGAGAGAGAGCCGCGAAGGAGAGAGAGATAGAAGGGAGAGAAAAAAAGCGTCGTCGCGGTAAAAGCCGCTCGGTCATGTCCTGTTCGGGTAGTGTATAAGAGTCGAAGACGTCGGTATCGGCGGCGGCGGCGGCGCGCTTGGTCGGCTGCGAATCAATAATGATTTCCAGATGACCCGGAGCGCGGTGGGTTCAAGGACTGGCCCCCGCAGGCGGTTTCCTTCGATGGTTGTTACTGGTCGCGCGCGTGCTTTTTGCGAGCTGCTGCTGCTGGAGAAGGAGGAGGAGGAGGTGTAAACGGTTATGAGGTTCGATTGTGGATTTTGCGCTTGGCTTTTTTCTCTCTCTCACTCGGCTTTTTCGATTCACGCCGGTGTTGTGCGGTGTACAGTCGATTGTAGCGCGCGCGCTGAATCGAACTTTTTATTATTTTTCATTTAGTTAATGCTTTTGTACGGAGAAATAATGAAGTTCGCGCGGGCGGGTAAATTAAAAAATTTGATTGCGTATATAGCGCGAGATTGAAATTCTTTTCAATGGATTTTGTATAAGACTGGAATTTCGCGTAAATTAAAATTGGAGTATACAAGTAAAACGAAAGGAATAGTTTTTATTATACACTTCGAATGTTTAGCCGCACGTTTAGCTCTACAATCAAATAGCAGTAATATAGTGTACGTGACGTAAAAGCACTCTTCGCTCCGTGTCTCGCAAACCCATCCAGCCGGCGTTAATCAGACGATTTCCTTCCTCGAACGACAAAAAACCATAAAGCGTTTCTTCGCTCCTAAATCATTCCTCCGACACATCATATATATATGTATACGCCACATCCTCTAAAATAAAAATCCTGTACCTCGTCAAACGACGTTTGCGCACCTGCGCGCCAAAAACACGTATAGAGTGTGTATATGTACACACAAAGAAACACACGCAGGCGCGGGCGTCCGTCGGAAACGAACGTATTAACCGGGTCAGAGAGACACTCGCTCGTGCGCACATACACCCCCGGGACACGGTTTCTGCATTACGCCGACAAGCGCTTCTTCATTAGCACGCGCGAATGGTAAGACGTCGGTATGAGCTTCCTTTTTCCTATGCTAGGTAAATGTTTCTATTTCGAATTATTCAAGGAGGTCTGTGTGTGCACCTGACGCGCTGCTTTATCACGACAAGGTGGATGACCGGTAGGAGTTGGGGGACTGTGACGTGGAATCGTTGAACTTTGAGGAGAATGTTTCTTTTTTTATAGGTGCCGGAGTTTTTTTTTCGAGGTATAGTCTGTGGTTAAGTCGATATAGATGCTTTTTAGGCTCGATGATGAAATAATAATTCGTTCGCAGCTGAGCTGTGTTTTTTTCTCTCCCTCTCTCTCTCTTTGTACCGATCGCTGTTTTTGTGCGCTGATTTTATAACATTAATCTTATAATTCGAAACTGACTCACACATTTTCTTGCCGAAACAATTCTTATATAATAATAAATTTTACGTAAACGAGTTATCGCTTCTCACGCGTGAAATAATATAAAAAAACAATATTATTCACCTTTTGCCGCACTGTAACAAAAAGTTTATCACCTAACTTCTGTCATAAAACTCCGTCATAATATCACAGTACACTCTCGTGTCCGAACCCATACAACTCCATCCGCAAATCAAAACTCCCAGCGCTCGCGCGCGTATCTCCCTTATTAAAAGTATATTCCCGTGTACTACTCGGCGGCGTCATAACTATAACAAGCGACGACACCACCACCACCACCGCGCGGGTCAGCAGCAGCAGCAGCAGTCGAGAGTCGCCCTCACGCCGTCAGCAATCTTGATATAAGTAATGCATTTCTTTTATACGCCCGGGCGCGAGATAAAGAATAATGGACTCACGGGGCCGGCGGCGCTGCGGCCAGCTCGCCCGGAAGATATGACGCTTTCCACTTTGCCGGACGCGCGCCCGGGGAGAAGAGGAGCAGCTCGCTCTGACCATATGATATATTTATTTAGGGTGAAGGGAGGGAGGTGGGGGCTTATATAGTTGGAAAGATGATGGGCTTGGGCGAGTTGATAAGGGAGAGGTTTAGGGGAAGTATTATGGGCCTGCGACGGATCAGTTTTAAGATGTTGGTGTAAAAATGAAATTTCGAGTAGAAAATGACGTATAATAAAATCTAAAGATTTTAAAAGAATAATCATATTTGTTTAAGTATTCGAATTAATGAGCATGCCATTAAACAAACAAGTGTTCTTTCTTATACTATTTTTAACTTATTTACATCATTTACTAAACATTGATATCGAGTTAACTGTAGTTTTTTTTTCTACAGATCAAATAAAGAATTAAAAATTGTCTTAAAATTCTATTATTCAGAGAACATACCACAAGCGTCTTAATGAAAGCGTAACTCCGAAGAAAGTAATTACATCTTTTTTGAAAACTTTCACGAAACATTTATAGAAAGCCGCAGCCTCGCGCTCCATATACAAATACACTCTCCTCGTTCCTATAAAAGCCGATACGCCGCAAAAAGTGATTTTCTTTCATAACCCGCGCCGCGTCGAGCAAAGCTAGCCAATACTCGTAATGGACATCATTTACGCAACGAGTTATCATAATTTCCATTAATTCGCACCAAACTCAGCCGCCACTAACGAGCTGCCTCTCCTTTTTCCCATAAAGCTTTCCCCCCGGAGTCACACATACACAGCTCGCGCCTCTTACCATGCACTTATAGCAATGCCGGAAGACAATACAAAGACATACGTACACACGAGTGTTACGCGCGGGCGCATGACTTCTGCGCATGACGCCCTACTCTTTCACGTACGTATATACCCACACGTGTTAATCGAATTATATACCCGTGAAAATGCTCGCTTTCTCCGGCCACAGCCGCTCGTTATTCAAAATTTTATGCACACACATACACATATCTCGCGTATATCGCGGTGTATTTATACGCTATACGTATATATACCTTTGGCTCGTGAGAATCGAAAGTCACGGCGCACGCGGCCGCACGACACACGAATATCGAGTGGCCTAGAAAGAGCGCGCGCGCGTTTTTCTTTTTCGGCGGGGGGGTTTTTGTCGCCCGCGAGAGAGCCAGCCCGCGCTACGCCGTTCATGACCGAGGAGGACACGATTCGATTACGGCGGAGAGAGAGGGAGAGAGAGAGAGAAGTGTCGCGCACGTGTGCTCTCCTTTGTTCTTGAAATTTTTATCGGTTTTCTAGATTGCCGATAATTTTCGTATAGCCGCAGCTGAATATTAACTCGGGGAAGCGAGGTTCACGTGAATTTCTAGGAAAATAAATGGTATTATAGTCCAAGTATTTGTAATTCTTTAATAACGTGGTAGTATAAAAACGATGGTAAATTTTTTTAAAGGCATTATCAAAATGACGGTTCGTCTTTTATGCCAGTAAAAATTACAATTCGAGAATTTTAGATAAAAAATAGATATCAATTTTAAAATACGATCCAACTATTGAACAGAAAAATAAATAAAACCGTATTGTCCATACAAAACTATCACATCTATTAATTGTCTCTAATAACGTCCCCCTCAACTTCTCGCCGTATCAAGTACCGCGCACACAGTTCAAATTTCACTCGACACCAATCGTCTAATAACCAAAAATCACGCCCCGACACTCGCGTCGTCGTCGTCGCACCCTCAACCAACAATCGACACTCGACACCGCGGGGGCCACTCGATATTTGCCCCGTGTCAATATTTGCCCGCGATGATAAAAGCATCTCTCGAAACACGCCTTCTTCGGCGGCCCGAGAAAAAGGAGAGAGAGAGAGAGAGAGAGAGAGAGAGAGAGAGAGAGAGAGAGGAAAGGAGAAGAAAATCTCCGCGCGTGACATATGGAGGGTAGAGCGACGCGAGTGATGGACTGCTGGACCCTGTACACTCTCCCTTATCGCCGAAATATCATTTTATTTCATTTATGGCCATATCGCGAGCGCGAGGATTTCGCCTCGAGGGGAGGATTTGGCCAAAGTTATTGATATACTGGCGGGCGCGCGAGGCACACGGGCGAAAAAGGTTATAGGGCTTCCTCTTTAAGGGCTTTCGCGACGACTCTTCGTTGCCGTCGGCTGCGCGCGCGTGTATGATAGTTTGTAGGAGCGGCGTATGTATGCCGGCTGGTCAGATAAATATTTATCGAGCGACGAGGTGAAGTGTGTTGCCGGAAAAGTTTGTTGCCCCCCGAGTTCTTGTAGAGATATTTATGAGTGTGCTTGTGACTGGGGATTTGGCGATGTTGCGCGTTCTGGATTTCGAAATTGACATATTGCAGGAGGAAAAATTGTAATGTTTTTTAAATGTACAGGATAATAAGAACTTAACAGGAGGTAAGTATGACTTGTAATGATTAAGTACATTTTTAAAAAGATGTTCATATGCAAGAGTTGACCTAATAATACACAAATGGAATAGAAATTTAATCAATAATATTTTTATCGCATAGAAACTTCGCTCTTTCCTTTAGACATGACCTGCACCGCCATAAAAATACCTTTTTTACAATAAATCGCAACCGGTACATTATCATAAACGCCATAACTCTTCTCAACCCTATACATATAACGCAACGATCGAGCGCCTCATACAAGTCAGCTGCACTACACACAGCCATCATAAATGCGCGGTTGCACAATCGCGCAAGCCTCGCCGCATTTAGAAACTTCAAGAATCCAAATCGGAACAAAGTACACGACCAGATACATACACAGACGCAGTGAGCGACGACGGAATCGAGTCCACGGAACACCGCATCGATCGACCGCGGTGCGCGTAATTTATCTTCGACGCACGCACGCGCGCGCGAAAATCGTCGCTTATTTGTATGACTCCTTGTAGAAACAAACGCGCGCCCCGCCGCGCGAACAAAGTACAGCGGCACGCGGACATAGAGATAGACACACACGCGCGCGCGAGCGCAAACGTTACAGATAAGATCGCCGCGTCGCCTTGCATCTCGCCGCGGCGCGAGCGCAATTATATACACGCGCGCGGTGTCGCAACCTCTCGCGCGGTCACAATAAATATATCGCAATAATAATAATTGATCCCAGCGCGACTCACTGCACGCATATCACGTATATACGCGTATATATACATAGAGCGACAGCAGTATCGGCTATAGAGGTAAATCGATATATATGTATATACGCGAGAGAGCGCGCGGCGGTAGCAAAAAAAAAACCGTTGCTCACCGCTCGCGAGATATCGATCGGTATTCCATAGATTTCACCGGATCCAACCTCGTTTTGACTAAATAGGAGGCTATATCGCGCGAGAGGGGCAACAGAAAAAAAAGCGAGTCAGCGACTGCGAAAGCGAGGCGATGGGGAAACGTCAAAATTGATATTCCGAGCCGCTCGCCTCCCGTATAAATCCGCAATCCGATATTTCGAGCGAACGAGCGAGCGAATATTTCAGCCTCGTATATATACATATGGGTGTAGTTGTGTATGTGTCGGGGGCGAGGGGGCCCCAGCATGAGCGCTTTCTTCTCGTTTTGTATTCGCGAGCGCGCTTATAAGCGATTGTCGTTGTTAATTTTCTGACGGGCCTGCGACGGATTATACTTGCGCTTTCTAGTTTTTAGAAAATCGTTTCTTTGTTTTGGGCGTGTGAATGTGTGTGGACTTTCTTGGGAGCTATTGGGGGCTATGCCCAAACTAATGTAGTCGGAAGAGCTAGATTATGTAAAATCTTTTGTTTTAGTGTTATGACACTATCGATATACGCTGGTTCATTTAAATATAATCAGTAAGTTATATTTATATTGACACTGAGATGTTTACGTGCAGAATGATAATAACTTGTTTGATTCTTATAAAACTAGTTAAATACGTACTATATCTCGTACAAAATAAAACCCTAATACAAACATCTATACGTGTAATAAGTGTACAATTTAACCAGCGTCACAGAGCACCAAAACGTCCTCAACATTTTTAAACATGCCTGTTACAGTTCACTTGATACACGAATTTCGCATTATCGACGTCCCGTGACAGACAGCAACGAGAGCAAGCCCGGGTAACAAAAGAAACGAATGAAAAAAAAACTAAAATAATAATAAACCGCGTGCACTCGGCCATATACCCGCTGCTCCCGCTTTCTCTCTCGCTCACTCTCATCGTGTCCCCAGGCGCACCCGCTGTACACACAATATCATCATATATACACGCGCGCAACTCGCGTGTGTAGGTACATCAGCTGCCTCTCACGCATACCATCCACCTACACACACACACATATATGTAGCGCAAAAATACACGCGCGAGTTTGGGGACGTATATAGGCGCGTAAAGCGCGTAAATTCGACGGCGGTTTGTCAACATCTCGACGCGAGGTGACGCTGCAGGCCAATCGTTTTTGTCAAGCCTTCAACGCCCAGCGCGCGCGCTCGTGTGCCTGCATCACGCGAGTTTAAATTTTCCGCGGCCGCCCCGTAAAAACCGGCTTAATTAAAAGGGCGAGGCCGTTTATTGACTTTTACTTCAAAGCTCGCGCGCGAGAGAGCGCGACCGCGCGCATCGATGCAGCGAGCTGTGATTTAAAAAAAAATCGAAAAATTTCGTCATCTCGAGCGGTGTTTAGGGATATAATGTGAGCAGATGTGTTTTTGCGCGTGCAGCGGTGGTGGCTTTTGGTATTGAATTCGGAGGGGTTTGGAGTTGGACGAAGAAGGAGGTCATCGATTTTCTGACAATTAAGTTTACGAGGGTTCGATGCCAATTATAGCTTTATACTATAGAAATTTTGAATAGGTTTATAATGAGTGCTTGAAGAAATCGATATTTTGTTTTGAGCGCTAAATCGATAAATAATATTTTAGTTTAGTAAATTTGAGTGCCGAGTTAGTAACACACCGTAGGTTGCAGGTTGCGTTTAATAAAACATTTTACTTACGTATATGGACTTTTAATGATAAAATAATGAAGATTAATAATTACTTATATGTTATAACTTTCACATCATTAATTTTCGATTGTCTAATGAAGAAAATTGACAAAGTAATTGAATTTAATATGAAGAGTGAATTTCTTAAATCTACGGTAAGGCCTATAATTATTGATATAATAGACGATAAAGTTAAAAATAACAACGATTTCACATAATTATGAATTTGCAGGTAGATATTTTTAATTATTGTTTAAATTCCGAAAACGCTATAGTCGCTAGCAATGACAGTTCAAGTGCTTCAACGTTTCTGAAGACAGTATTTTATTTTTTCACACCATTATATGTATTTTGTGTGAATGAAAACAGTATTTTCGTCAAAAATAAGCGTCCCCTAAATGTACAAGTATATAATGAAAATTACGTTCGTAAAATAGTGTATCCTGCCACGAGCTTTATTCTTTTTGTTACTTCTGATTCAAATCTTTCTATGATGATGGAGAATATTCGAGATTCAATTTGGTGGAATCACGAAGCATTGTTTTTAATAATTAACAATAACTTGGAGAACTCCTGCCAAATGGCAAACTTATTTTTAAAAATAATTTGGAATTTTAATATTTTATCTGCAATATATTTATGTCGAAACATGCACGACGAACTATTTATATATACCTTCAATCCTTTCGAAAAATATGATTCAAACTTTTGGCTTCCGGCGAACTCTACGAAGTACTGGACATTATTGAAGCACCCGATTCAACAACGGTTGAAGATGTCAGACCATCGTAAGTCTATAATGATGAT
Source organism: Torymus sinensis (assembly GCA_030522985.1). Classification (NCBI taxonomy): domain Eukaryota; kingdom Metazoa; phylum Arthropoda; class Insecta; order Hymenoptera; family Torymidae; genus Torymus; species Torymus sinensis. The sequence continues at coordinate 9,129 of JAPYZP010000709.1, read as the reverse complement.
TCTTATATTATTAATAAAAAGAGATGAAAAATTTACCTTAATTTTTTTTCCTTAATATGTCTACAGTTTGCAGCGCATTGTATTACGATAAAACTACGGATCTAAACGGTCATAATATAAGAGCTACCGTATATAAATCAAAATCAGCACCCTTTCATAAAGTACAGATTCACAATCTTGCCTTCCGCAGTAGAGAAGTAGTAGCAGGTTCCTTAATATTGGATTACATGAACGCTACTGTAACTATGAAACAATTTAATTTTTTTGGTAATGTAGATGAAGAAGGTCGTCCCCAAGGGCCACTCAAAGATGTTCTCCTGCCTCAAGCAGCAGACATAACATTAAACTGTTTCTATTTATATTACTTTTGGGATCACCAAATTTATCCTGTTGAGAGTTCGCAAATGAAAATTATATCTTCCAAGAAATGGTTGAAATATAAAATCAGATTTTTGTCAGTATTCAATCTACAAATGTGGGTCTATTTAACTATCTTTTGTTTGGCATCTGTAATTGCTTTGAAATTCATTTTGAATTTGGCCCTGTCGTCTTCTAGTTTAGAGTTCTTACGAATATTCGTAGGAGTACAAACTATGAAGGTACCGTCAAGATCGTCTATGAGATTACTTCTCATCACATATATTATCGCTATGTATGGTTTTAGTTCTTACATATACAGTCTTTTGAGTTCGATTAACACAGTACCCAGTCGCCTGCCGATTATTGATTCAAGAGCTGACTTGATAACATCAAAGTTCCAAGTTTATGGATACGATATATTTGAGTTTTTAATACACAATGAAGAAATTTCTAAACGTTATCACGCAATTCGCCACTACGACGAATGCAGCAAACTCTTACTGACAGGTGACAATGTCTGTGTAACTATGACTACAATACTGAGATATACGTTTGCTGAAAGCTCCAATGTCCACATATCGAAAGGCAATTTAAGGAATGAGCATATTTCATACGTAACCACGACAGACTGGCCCTTCTATAAAAAATTCAACATACTTTTGAATAGGCTAAATGAAGGGGGATGTATTGAATTTTACGAGAGACAAAATAGGATTCATTTCAAGAAGAATAATTACGAAAGTGATGACGCAAGAACTCTTGGCATAGATGAACTCAATTCCAGCTTTTACGTATTATTCGGAGGCTATCTGCTAGCTATTCTTTCATTTCTCGCCGAAATCATTGTTGTTAAAGTAAATTTTTGTAAATTTAAATTCATGTAGATAGTCAATTTTGTGAAAACTTCTAAACTCAAATACAAATTACGCAATTGAGAGTGAACGCAGTCTAGTACGCTTTGTATATACCCGTTATTAAACACACACGCCGAACCTTACCATTTTACCAAGCTACAACGCAAGCAGACCGATCACTTTTTCACCGATTGCAAACTATCGTCTACGAAGGTTTTTTTCACTCTCACTTTTACACCTTGAAGTGTCTCGCAAACTCACGTTTTTCCCATTAAGAAACCCCCTCCGCAGCTGAAATTTGAATCAAATGCATCATTCAACATCAGCCGAGTCATAAATTTCCCATCCACAATAAAGAACTTATTTTCCATATTTAAAACACCAGGCGCGCGCGAAATATCTCCATCCTTTCCTTACCTCTCTCTCTCCTTCTGCGCAGTCTATACACAGCACACACACACACACAAGTACGATCGACTGGCGTCGAGGACCGCCCCGCGCTCGCGTTGCCCCGATCCATCAGCGCGGCGCAGCCGGTATGAAACGAGTAATACATCTCCATATACGTGCTGCAGGGCCGCGGCTCGCGGCTTCCATATATTCGCATACATACTTACTCTCTCTCTCTCTCACTCTCTTGCTCTCGCGGAGAGCTCGCAACACGTTCGGCCGCATGACAGGAGAAAAATATGGAGCGAACGGAATTCCAGCGGCGCGCTCCACTTGGCTCGATTAGGCGTGCGCGCGTGTATATCCTATACCGTCGGTGAGAGAGCCCGTTTATAATGCGAACGGCCGCATTGGTCGCGGCCACCGCCGCTACTCATTCCATATTCCAGGAAGCTCGTTCTCTCGATATTTCTCCAAAGTATGAGATGCGTACGTGTGTGCGAATGTGTGCGCGCCTGTGGTGGTGGGAGATACTCGTATATAGGCTCGTGCCTGTCTCTCTCCCTCGCACGGTATATCCTTTGACGAAACTGACACCCCGATGATCGTGTTACGCGAAGGGAGATGTTATTACAGGCAAGTAAGAGTTTATGTACTCTCGCGGAGGGCTGACTGACTCTCTATGGCTGGGTGGATGGCTATGGCTATGCGCGCGCGCGTGCGCCGGGCGGAGAGAAATTGAAAATTTATATCATTTTCCTTTGGGCCGAGCGAGCTGTGATGCCGCGACTCTGCTGCCGCCGCACGTGCGGCTCTTGTGACAACACTCTCGGCGCACAGTTTAGTGGGGAATTTCAGTTTTCGCGTTGAAAAAGAGGATGGGTCGAGTGGGGGAGAGGGTTCTTATAATGTATCTGTTTACTTTGCAATTAAGCGAGAGCGTGCGCGCTTTTGAACGATCGATTAATTGCTCGTGCTTTCCGAGCTGCTTTGATGTTCTGCAAATAAAAGAATTTGGTTACCTCATCTATTATTTTTTTTATTAAAATTCTGTCTCTGGATGTTAGTAGCTTATGATTTTAGTGTTAACACGTAACATGGTTACCTCTTTTAGGATATGTAAGGTTTATCAGTTGTACAATGTATATATCTCGATGTAATCCTCATGTAATTGTACTCTGCTGAATAAATAAATAAATAAATTACCAATCCAACGATAATCTCTCACGCAACCATATAACTAAGGTAACAAAATGATAATTAAAAATAAATCAAAGAACCAAGTGAATAATTCAATACGAACGCTATATAACTTAATACTTCTAAAAAGCAATTTAAAATTACACGCGGTATTACCTACCTCGCTCGCGCTCGCGATAACCATCTCGCACCCCTATACATACCCCTACCCTCGAGCCAATCAATCGGCCCACCTCATTAGCATTCGAAAAGCAAAAGGCTCTCTCCCTGCGACTGCTACCTCGCACCTGCCTGCTGCGAACCTCGAGATAAATTAGACAGCGCTCTCTCTCTCTCTCGCGCGCGCAAGGCGCCAATGATCTCGCGCATAAATCCAGCCGAGTCCGTCGTGCATCAGTCCTCCTCGTCGCGACGACGACGACGATCGAGTGGGTGTTAGCCCTAGCGCGGCCCGAACTATATCAATCGTACGTGATATCTTTCGGCATGCGACTCGCGCGGAGGTGTACATACGTACGGGTATATATATGTACACGGTGCGAATCGAGGGAATGTCGGGGAAAGGGGGCCGCGGACCGCACGCGCTGCAGTGACCGATCATTGTCCTGTGCTTGTGGTAAGGAAATTTGTTTTGGCCTTTTTTTTGGTGGGTGAGGAGGTGAAAAGACGACGCGTGAGTTTTAATTCTAGGTGCGTAGCGAGGTGGGAAGAGTGATGTCGTCGACTGCGATTGGGTTCGATAAATGTACGCTAATGTTTACTAATGGTACGATTTACGATAATTTATAGTTTGTGATGTAAAATTCTACGTTAGTTATCATAAAGCTATTACGCAAAATATATAGATTTTTCTTAAAAAAGTAAGAAAATGATTAAAACTGTGAACGAAACTACTCATCAGTATAAATTTCTTCGTCAATTACAATCATCCACCTCGTCCTTATACCAGCGATTACTAGCCAATCGACCGATCCGCACGCACTATAGCACACACACATACACGCCGTGTCCTGTTCGGCGTGTAAGTGCATCTGCTACACCGCAGTAAGAATACGAGACGACGCTGCAGCGGCGACGAAGTAAGAAAATGAACCGCTTCTCGACTCTCCCCGTGCGGCTTAAGCGATCACTTAGAGCGCGCGCGGCGACTGCGAATAAAAGTGGAAACACGACTCGCGTGCACGCGCGAGACGACGACGACGGGGACGACGCATCGACGTGTATACGCCCGACAACGAGTCTTACATGGACTACACGCGAAGACGAGCCGCCGTGGGCGTGAAGTTTACAGAGGGACAAAAAAAAGTGTATAATATGGGTTGCGAAGCTTAAGGAGGGATGTATAAGGGACGCGTAATTGACGTATTAAGGTTTTGGGGGGGTCGGGTGTATTTTTGCCGGCGGTGTAATATCGGGTTAATTTCGTGAAATTGGATGATATGAGGGGTAATGTTGGCGCGGGCTGACTATATTTGGATACAATGTTTTAAATGTACGTTCGAAATTGTTGTAATATAGATATGTCAAAAGGTTGTTCGATACGATATAAACGTGAAATTCGATAAAGAGTATTGATATTTAAAAATATTTTTAAAGTAACCGCAAATTTTACTTTATTTTATATTTTAGATTTCCTACAGTATCAACGTATAATAATAGATATATTTATAAAAAATTTCTAAAGTCAAGTCCTCCAACTAAAAAATAAAAAAAAAGCGAAAAAATCGATTTCTTATTCCATCGCCGTTACGAAAGCCCAATAAATACCCAAAAGGTCCCGAAAACTTAGCGAAACCTCACCCCCGAATCATCACCTCTTGTGCGCGCGCGAGGACGAACAAGTGCGGGCGCGACACTTGTTAGTACGCGTGTCCCGTCGGCACTCTTGCACGCGAAACGAGACGGAGAACCGTATACGTATAGACACAGCCGGACTAACCGCGCACCGGCCTCTCTTTTATATATACCATCGCGCACAGCTCTCGGGCTGCAGTGCGACGTATCGCACCGTGCGCGCGGCCGCGGCTCGTAAACATCGCCGCGCGCGACTTGTAAATCCTCCACCCCTGGCATTTTAATGGGGGCCACGCGCGCGTGTATTAGTTTCACGGAACATTAATAACTCGCCGCGCGAGAGAGAGGGAGGAGAAAGAGGGAAGGGGTAGAGAGAGAGTGTGTAGGTAAGACTATCGCCGATTAATTAGCTCTCCGCCGAGAGTTTGAGGCGGAGTGACTTTTGGGTGTGGCTCTCTCGCGCGTTATAGTTGGAGAGAGGAGAGTATAGCGAGTGTGCGCGCAGAGTTCGCACGACAGAGTGATGGATTTTCGAGTGGTCGGAAATTTAGGGCATAGCGGCGGGTATGTGGAGCGCGTGAAACATCGAGTGGTTTTACCTCGGAATCGATGGGATAAGCTTTGCACGTGAAAATGTTTCAAGAGAAAACAGTATTTTAGAAAGTAAAATGATGAAAAATTTAATTTTTCAAATTCATAATTATTTGTAATCGTTTAAAACCGTCTTTTTCAATTATCAGACAGAATTCTTAATATTATAATAAGGAATAAAATGATTAATCGATATAATCATTACAACACCTACTTACAAGCCCCATCGCCTCTTCCAATCGCCTAAACATCCTCAAGAGCCGAGCGAACACAAGCTCTCTTTTTTCCACCCATAGGTCTATACTTACAAGCCACGACACGATCGAGCTCGCTCGCGTCCCGATAGAGAGCCGCTCTCTCTCTCGTGAAAAGCTCGCTCTCGAGCTGTCTTCCGCGATACCACTCTCTTCCACTCTCTCCGAACATCCGAACCACACACGTAGCCGTCACCCGCGCGCCGATAGTATAAACACAAGACACAACAGCGTGAGACACCGCAGCCCCGCATCCATCCCACATACACACACACAAAACCCGCGCATGCACCCAGACTACGCGCGCTCAAAGTTATTTCTCGCTCTTATTCGGCGTGTGCGCGCGCCGCGCGAGCCTAATTCTCGTCTTCCTTCGGCGCAACTTATAATTCAAGCTCGCAGACTGGAACCGAATAGTGCTGCTGCTGCTAGCACAACGATAATTATACGCTCCCCGCGTCTCTCGCGAAGGGCCCTTAAATTTGCCCTTATTTATATGCCACCGCGTTCGGCTGGGTTCCGGAAAGGTGTGTGTGCGTGAGTGTGTATAGGTGTGGGGATAGTTATGTGCGCGAGTTAGAGGATATGTCCGACGGTTCGGAGGATATCTATCGTGCGAGTTTGGTCGTTGGCGAGTCTAAGGGCTAATGGGCGCGTTCGGCGAATGAAATTGCGACCGTTGGTGGGATTATGTTGTCACAGTTTTTGAGGAGAGTGTGTATATATACGTTGCTGAAGGGATTATTTTGCCGTTGGTGTATAGAGTCGAAGGTTGAGTAGTAAGGCGTTTCTAACGAAGTAATGGTCGCTTAATTGTCATGGTAGAGAAATACAGTGACCACTTTCACAAAATACGCCGTTCCCCGAAGATGGGTATGCTCTACTATTTGTAGGTAGAGCAATATTAGGTGACAATGAAAAGAATTTATACTTATTTCCTTATACAATCTAAGGGAAGACTACATTTATCAATTATATAAACCGAAACTAGAACAGCTAAAAGTACCACAACCATAATACCAATATACTTAGATCTCGCTGTAACGTTTAATTAATTGTCAACCGCTAACTGAGCTATTCGGGCACCTCGTAACAGTATCAATAACTAAGCGAATATCGCGAGAAAAGCCTGCAGAGCGAGACCGAAGGCTATAACGAAAAAAAAAGAACGAGCTGCGGATAAAACCGGACGAGCGACGGCGGTGGCGACGCGCAGAAATCTGAAAACCGATGGGCTGCACGACCGTCGTTAAGTCGTGGGCGGAAAAACGCTTTTAATCCTCGAGCGGCGCTCGCGCCAGCCGGCCCTTAATTCGAATTTAGAGGAAGTTTACGTAGCGCCGAAGTTACCGCTTAATATATACCGTCTCTCTCGCTCTTTCTCCCACAGCAGAGGGTGGTGGCGGTATAATATAAATAAAGCCCGGCGAGAAAGAGAGCGAGAGACAAAGGAGAGAGGACCGAGGAATGAAATGAAATCTACAGTGCGGTAAATTAAAGTGCCCTGTTTTAATGCTGTTATAAGAATTACTGCAACTCTCTTTCCCGCGCTGCACACCGATCCTTGCTTTTCGCGCGCGCGCGCGCAAGCGAGCGAGCGAGCGAAGAGGAGGAGGAGGGCCTCTCTTTATTCCACGCTCCTCCTAGCCAACTAATTTCCCTCCGCGTTATCCGCATCGCCTTCGTCCTCCCCCCTCCTCCTCCTTCTCCTCCTTCTCGAGAGATTGCCGTCTCTCGCGCCGCACGCGGATATACGTGTGTGTGTGTGTGTGGGAGAGAAGGAGAGAATCGCGAGCTGGGCTCTGGGAATATATACGCTGCGCGCTTTCGTTTCTCTCTTCGTTTTTTGTTCTTCGCTGCTGCTGCTGCTGCTGCTGCTGTTTCTTCCGCGAGCGCTCGCCGGCGAATAATTTATACTTTCGAGATGAGAATGGCTCGGAAAAGTAAAGCAAGGACGGTGGATGGGGGTAGTTGGTTTATATAGGAGAGAGAGAGAGGGAGGAAGGGTGGGAGGAAGTTCGTAGATGGAGATTATTTCGGATGGGATGAGTTTATAATTATAATTAGAGAGGAAAAAAGGATTTGGACGGTTCTGAGTTGGGACTAGGGTTCAGAAGCATCCGACGCATTCGTTCTACTATCAAGATATAACAAACTTTTGGTTAAGTTTTTTTTTTCATTTTATTTATTACCGATTAGAGAGATGTATTTCTAATGATGAATTTATTCTCATGTCAATCTGAAGAATTTCATAAATGAAAAAAGCAGTTAAAAGAGTCGGAAATACTTCCATGTTTATTTAGATTATTTTGTAATTTCTTATATTTCAGTTCGGTATAGTTTACGTATTGGCTCGTATCAGCCGTTCCTATTTGATATAATGATATAAAAGAATTATATGAGAGTAAACCCCCTCTACATTTCTAAGTTTTTCGTTATTGTTGATATCGAAATGTAATAAAAAACCTGATCTCATTACTGTTACTTTAAAACGATATCCATATGCATCATGTAATTTATTGGGTAATATTTCAACTGCGTTTATTCTGTTAAAAGTCGCTGAAATTGGGAATCGAACCAGCAATAGATTTGTTTGATTTTCTCAAAAAAATCAGTAAAGATGTAGAATTTCATAAATTAATTAAAGAAATAGGATTAATGAAATTTTTCGTCTTATACTGGTCACCAGAGCAAGTGACCCTGAGTAATGACGTAAGAAGGATTTTGAATAACCCAGTATCACTAGATGCTACAGCATCTATTACGCAGAGGATAAAGATTCCAGATACTGATAATAGCGACATATTTTTATCAGTATTGTGCACTCATATTGACAATATGATTGTACCTCTAACACAAGCCTTTTCAGAAAAGAATGACACAAGGTTCTATTACCATTGGCTCAGTGGGTGGATTTTGTCTGGTGCGAAAATCCCGAGAGAAATTGTCATCGATATGGGCAAAGCCATTAGAAATGGGATTTATTTGGCTTTTAACACAACGAGCTTCCCTAAATATAATGACGTGTGTTTGAAAATTTTATTAAAACTACCAATTGATGGCAAACTAAACACCCAATTGAGAACTGACGTTTCCCATTTGATCCATGCAGTTGTGAAATGGCCTTGTTTGAAAATGGACGATGTAAAAACAAAATTATTTTTTAAAAAAGTTGTAGGATTTATTACTACTATTAATAATTGAGAGCAATTCAGAAAAGTTTTATATTATGTTCTAATTGTTGCACACAGTAAGAATGTAAATGAGAAAACTAATAAAGCTATTGCTTATTTAATATCAAAAATAAAAACTTTTAATATTAGTTTCAACACTATGTGTGACAATGCAGAGCATGTAAATAAAAAAAATATACCTTTAGATGTAGATGATTTTGAAAGTACTGCTAAAAAATCTATTATGAAACAATATTTAAAATATATTAAAGAAAGTGTTACAAATGATATTGGAAAAAAAAATAATAGTGATTTAGGATCTCAAAGTAATGATTACTATTTACCTGATTTTGGTACTAGACTTCTGGAATTGTGTGAAGAATTTCCTTGTTGGACTGCAGTAATGAATGATTACTTTAAGGGGGTCATAGACCTAAACTATGTCAAAAAATTATTTTTTTTTTTATTTGATTTTTCAATTATATATGTTATTCTGAACCTAAAAAAAGTGTG
>JAPYZP010000708.1:0-24119 GCA_030522985.1 Torymus sinensis | reverse complement strand
TTAATTAATTAAATTTATAAGACTGTAAGACCGATGGAAAAATTCTTATCAGTGAATAGTATACTACAGTCGACATAAGTAATAATTTTCAAATTACAGAGATTAAAGTTTTGGGAGGATAAAAATAAAGAGAATTGTGTGACGCCTAAACTAAAATAAAACAAATTTTACATATAAGTGTAATTAAAAGCTCTTATAGTCTACGTTTGAAAAAATCAACAAAATTGACGTAGCGGATATTTCTCGGAAGTGGATTAAACAATTTTTTCATTCTATTATTAGGCGAGTTAAATCCGAAGTTATAAAAATACAAAAAATAGAATCAGTTATTTATCTTATCCTGATTCACGTATAGCCGAAATTTTAGAATTTTATGTTCTTCCTTTTTTATTATTATTTGTTTTTGCCTGAACTCACTCTAGATAGAAGATAATAAACAAAAAAATTAAACCATAAAGTAGATAATGAAAAATTCCGGGCAAGAATCTGTAATGGCTTATTTCACATCGCCTTATAAATGGATACGCGCACACACCTACTTCGTAGAATCAACAATTCAATGGCCTTTAAACTCCGAATTTCCGACACTGAACAATATTTTCTGTACGAAAAGAAAAAAGAAAACTGGCACCCCATCATAAAGCTTCTACAAAAAGCATGCCGCCTATATATGTATAACTGGAATAAAGAGGCAGTTTTTCGAGTGACGCTTTTTATTTGTGACGCTGCGAAACAGACGGCGGGTATATACGTATATAGTTAAAAAGAGGGACGAAAAAAAAGGTGGCAAGTGAAGTGGGCTTTACGCCCCGTTGATTTCTAACACTGGGATGTGTCCCGATGCTTTTGTCGGGTGCTATATAGGTAGATAGGGCATGTATGTATGGCCCACCAGCGCACTCTCCACTCGTTCTTTCTGCCCACTCTATTATTTCGACGTTTTTATATGCGCCATTTATGAAATATTTGTTTGCGACCGCGAAGAAATGAACGTTGGTTTACGGCATTTTCATTCTAGTGCCTGTATACACGTGATTGTAGCAATATTCAAGTTTGTTAATGAATTTTAGATTGCGTATACCTATTGTACGATTATTTGCGCGAGTTCAATAAATTGATTCGAGTAAATTGGTATATAAAGTATATTTATGTATCATCTAAAGACTATAATACTTAATTGTTTCGAGACAGATATAATCGTAGCAATTACAGTATCCATAAAGGTTTTGATTCTTGTTTTTCCTTGATCTCAAATGATGTGGATCAAATTAAAACTTAAAACTCATAAGAATCTGGTCCCCCAATATATTCAAGAATGTTCACATTGATTTTTTACATTCGCAAAGATATACTTCGGTATAATCGGTATCAATTCGACGACAGCAGCCGGCTATAACTCAACTAGCACGATCCATCAAATTCCCATCGAGAAGACATTAACGATTTCAATTTAACGCGCGTCAGCAAAACCCTATAACTCTAAAGCCAGCGTTACACGCATGTAGTTACAATCGCCCCGACATTCGGTACTTTAAGCGTGAAGTCGAGCGCCGTGTATAATAGTAGTAGGTACATATACCTATCGTAACGAGCGTGAAACTTGATAATCACACGCACGGATTATCTCGGGAGCAGCTCGCGTCGCCGGCGCGAATCGCTCGTCTAGCTCCGAAGGTCGAGTGTGATGATTTTCCGAGGTGTTATGGGGTGCGGCAGTTTTATGTGTTCGGTGCGTGTATATATATGTTCAGGCGTTTTACCAGCAGTTCCATTTACGCGCGGAGGTGGAGAGTTTTTAGGGGTAGGGTTGGTGTCGATTTTTTACGAGCTTATATTTTGTTTAAAATAAAAAAAAATAACATAGAACATTAGAAAAAAATGCTCATAAACAATTTAACTTGGTTGTATCTTAAGTTGATCATAAACGATTCAAGTTTTGATAGTTATTTTAATGACAGTTGTAATCTGTAACTTATAAGAAGCCAGTTGATTCTTCGGGAAATTTTTGGAAATTTTTCAACAGATCAATTATAAATAGACGATTTCTAATATTTCCTGAAATTCTAAGGTAAGAAAAAAAGAAAAAGAGACACGGTCAACAGCGATTATTAACAAAAATCCGTAAGGATCGTTGTTTAAATTATCATTAAATTAACAATCCGAACTTTTACCTGCTACCACATCCTCAAAAACTCTATCAGAATCCCCGCGAAAAATCCCTCTAAATTTCCGAGCAGCGAATAACGGACCGATACTTACCTACCCTGCGTGCGCACTGCAAGTATATAGGCATATATGTATTGCACATATATAGGTGGGGGAGGCCGCGCGACCATACCGCGACCGCGTCGTATATATATGTATACGCGGCTCGCATACGATATACGCGCGCCTCGTCGTCGTATATATATAAATTCTAATATTTCGCTTTCAAGTGTGATTTTATACGCGTTTTGTGCGTCCTTTACGGCCGGAGAGAAAAAAAGGACGAGCACGCGCCGCTCCACCCCTCCTCGCTCGCTTGCGCCCCGCGGGCCGTAAATATTATGAGGGTCGATATAACCGCCTGGGATTTCGCCATCCCAGCGGAGAAGCCGATGCGCCCCCCCCCCCCCCCGCTCCCCGCGCGCCGCCCACGACTTTTATCCGGAGAACGCACTTTTTCTCTCTCTCTATCTTGCTCCCTCTTGATGGCGTTTCTCTTTTTCGCTCTCATGCCTCGCTTCCGTTTGATCTATTTGCGCGCGCGCGCCTTGGCTAATTTTTATAATTATGTGTACACATGTGCGAGGAGAGGATAACGGATCGTTCTAATGCTTTGGATAAGTATTTAGAATGATTATTTATGTTTTGAAGGATTCAAGAAGTGACTGATCTTTATGACAATGGGTGCAAATTAATTGTTGAAAGAATGATTTTTGAAGGCTAAAGTAATATTAATTTTGTAGCTGAATTTATGAAAAAATGATTTTTTAACGTTGGCTTTATATTATTAAGTGAAAACTTATAAGATACATGATACAAACTATAGATAAATTATTTAATTCATTTTAAATTGTTTATTATATGAAAAATGTATTCCTTATATATCAAATTCTCCATTATGCAGCTACATATGGCTAGTAAGTAATAAATAATAAAAAATTTACTTTATTTATAGTTTAAATTATTATTTTAAAAAGAAATATACATTCAATCATAAGAAATTGAGAGTATTTCCATCTCATAAATTTTGCAATATAACTTCGTAAAAGTTTTAGGTCAAAGTTTTAATTTTTCATTTTTTGGATCAATAATTCATTGAATGTAATAATAAACTAAATTTGAGGAAACTACGTTCCAATGATTTATCAACCGGTGTTTTATTTGATATAAATTAGTCATTATCAAATTAATTTATATTTATTATTAGTCTTAGACAACATTTCTTAGTTATAGTCCAAAAAGTTTTCGTTATTTCGCATGAGTTTGAAAAGCATTCGATCATAATTAAGCGGTGAACGTGGAATACTTTTCCCTTTTTTGATAATACTTTTATGGTCGTTTTAACTACACTATTTACTGTGGGTTATTTCAACTTGTAATTACACTGAAATTTATGAGAATTTTAGTCGTAAAAAACTAAAAGTTGGATATACGACGTTGAACTTTTAATTAAAGCGAACCATAATTAAGCAGTATTGTTTACTAATTTTTATGTGCTACTTCTAATTTCACGCTGGTATTACTTTTTCCACAAGGGAAATTTATTCTTCATGCATGCGATCGGGCTCGCGAGTAAAAGAATTCTCGCGTATAGCAGTTGCCGCAGCAACGTTGCTAGATCCACGCATAAACTTAAATATAAAACCTTTTAGAAATTGCATAGATATATGATTATAATTTTCTATATATAAATATTCGTTTGTTTATCAAGTGTTTACAATACTAACAAATTTTTTGATTAACTAATAAATAACAACTTGACTGGAATTTTTCTACACGTATTCTCTGAAAAAATAATTAAATTACGCCTTTCTCTTATAAGCCAATTTTTTCCCATAATTTTTTAAGAATAAATCCTCGTCATAGGTAGTTCCTTTTTTCGATAGACCACAGTTGGTTATATCCTCATCAATTATTACTCTTATTTACTACGTTCGGTGCGACCTCTTCTTTCCAAACTGCTCGCGCGGTTGTCGTCGTGAAGATTGTCATTACGACATCATTTACCGGGAAGCCGTTTCAACAACGAAATTTTCTTTTCCCCCTTTTTCCCTCAGCTCGTTCGGATATACACACATCGAATCTGATTTCGTTCGATTTCGTTGCTCACAGCATGTGGAACGAATAGAGACGGGCTACGGTTCCGAGTAAATACAGGTGCAAAAGTGACATAGTTTCACGGTTTTCGTGTATACTTATACGCAGGCGTGTGTGTTGCGTGCATGTGCGTGCGAGGTTCTGTCGCGCGGCTATGTTTTTGTATAGGCGAAAGCTTCGAGATCTGATCGATATAATATGAACACCGACGGACACGGTGGTTTGTGCCTTTTCTGTTTTTCGTCGTAAAAAATACTACCATCTACTTATACGAGACTAGAAGTTTTTAACTTCTTATCTTTTACACTTTGCTTTTGTAAAATGAAATTATAATAGTGATTGCAATCAACTTGTTACGTTATTTTCATTTCTCATTTATTTAATTGTATAACCATTTGCTCCTAAAACACAAACGCAAAATGTCTACGCTACAGCGACTCTGAATGTATACTACATCTATCAAAAAGTTAAATCGGAAAAATTATTCAGGCCGGAAGAATCGGGAGCCGCTGCGGCGAACAACCGCGGTTCTTCTGAAATTTTCATTATGATGAATTGACACCGTTTTGTGCTTTATTTTAAGATCTGATTCCCGCGGTTTGACGATAATTTATAAAACAAATAATTCCGTTTTAGTAATAAATAATGTTCAGCGGATCCTCATTGCATTAATATATAAATTTTAATCCTCTTATAAGACTTTTCTATATCATAATAACATAATTCATTTACGCTTTTACCATATTTCTCTAGTTGTCTCGATAAAACACTTTTATTGAAACTTAATTAAATTGTCTTCTTGAAAATATTACCAAAACTCGAGCTCTATCTTAAGAATAAGCACAAATGATGCACATCCTATATAATTTTTTAATGATTGAATCCAATTCAATTCTCATTAATCTTTTCCGTAACAGTATATAGACTATTTACTTTATTCTTATAATATTATCCTTCAAATAAAAGCTAAAATAAAATTCAGTTTTTTGTTTATAGACAGTAACTATACTTATACTATTTCCAGAAATTGTTTTTAACATATAGTAAATATTTATTGGATTCGAGTCAATGTTGTTCAATACCTATAAATTCGGCTTACCTATTGCACACGGAGAAAATTTGATTTGCAAATTTTTTATAAGGAAACTTATTATTTTCATATAGTAGTGTGCTGGGAGACACTCATCGTGCGGGATTTTTACTTTTCCAATAGTAATTTTTAAGATTTTTCTAGCAAATATTACTTTCTAAATAATAATTTTTATAGCCAATTTTACTTTTTGGAAATAGTAATTTTTATGACTGCTGAAACGAAATATCACAGAATCAGTCAATTTGCTATAAAAATAATAAAAATTATTATTTAAAAAGTAAAATTGCTATGAAAATCATAAAAATTACTATTTTAATAAAGTAAAAACCCCACAACGGAGTGTATCCCAGCACTACCGTATACTTATGAACAAAGTAAAGTTTATTACTAATAAATTTTTCTCCATAATGTAAATATTTGGAAAAAGACTCCATTATACAAAACGTCAGTATGTATACACATCATTGGCCCTCAGCCAATTGCATTTTCTCCTTTATACTGAGCCCGCAGAGTAACTATAAGTACAGTCATCTGGCCTTTGAAAACTCCAAAACCGATAATTCGCTAGTCAACGCGTGCACGGGCGCTAACACGATTAAAAATCGAAAGCAGAGCAGAGCCGCGAAGCACGCACGAGGCTCCCGCAACCAAGCGCTCGCGGGTACAACACAACAACTCCCAGGGCCGCTTAAAAATTGAAATCTCCACTCTATTAAAGCCACGAGGCAGCGGCCCGCGGCCATAATTTCCCATCCGCGCGAATTTCCGCGAAGAAAATCAGAGCCTCGCGCGCGCACGTATGTGTATGTATATATGCACACATGTACATGCGCAGTAGGGGGTAGGCAGGCAGAAAGAGGGAGGGAGGATAGGTTACACGTTACACGAGAGCGAGACAATAAATGGCAAGTGCTAAAGTCCCGCGGCTAATCGAAAATTCATAGAGCGCTGCGCATGCATGCGGGCTGCACGCGGGGGGCAGGCAGAACAACAGCAGCAGCCGTTGCGGGGAGTCCGACTCATTAGCTCTCGCTCGCTCGTTCGAGTATATATATATATATATATATATATATATAGGGGAGAGAGAGAGATGCGTATACATATATGACTAGGAATGATCGTAATCCCGGGCAAACAAGGCGCCAACGAGCATTTGAGTGAGTCGGGATTCTCCCGCTCTCGAGCATTGTCATCGCTGATGTTTCTTTCTCTCCTTCGTTTCTTTCTTCGCGCGCACTTATTCGGAGGGTGACGACCGCGGGCTTTACCTAGTTTTACCGGCGCTTGATGTTCTCTCTCTCTCTCTCTGTCTCTCTCTCTGATGGGAAAAGTTTGTCGTGAGAGGCGTGGTTTTGACGGGGGAAGTTCGAGTTTAGCGATTGAAACGAATGCCGAGTGAGATCAGAGATGATGCTGCTTTTAAGAATGCGCGCGCTTGAATTTGCCACGTTTATGGTAATAGAGGTGGCGAATTATTGACACGCATTAAATGTTGCGAAAGTGAAATAAAAGATGGCATGATTTTCGAAGTTTATTAAACATTTTTTTTCATTATCTTTATTTTCTATATCTTATTGTTATTCTCTCTGCAAATATAAAATCGTAAAGAAAATTTTATTTTCCTGCAAAAATGTCGTTATGTAACAACAATGACATAAGGTTTAAATGTTTGTGTCTCTGTTTCGTGACACTTATCCATCTAAACGATAAAAACAATGAAACTTCACACGCTATAATTTTCCTGTACAATACATAAGGTAAAAAAAAATCCCATTCTTCACGGAGAAGGCAATCGAGCTCGCATCGACGCAGCCCACATCAGAGATCATTTTCACTCGACGGAGATTTAGGGCCTCTATACAAGCGCGCGCCCCACTCTCAAAAAGACATTAGCGCATCAACAAAACGCCCCGCAACGCACAACACGTACTCTATCCCCCTACCCATCTCTCTCTCTATTTCCCCTATATATATATACATATATACGTGTATATGGCAGGCGAAACGCATCGCGCGCTCATCTGCTGCGCCGGCGAAAGAGCATCTGCGGATATATCGAACGGCGCACCGGCTGTCAACCTGTTCGGCAGGGGGGTGGGGCGCAGGCCAGGCACGGGGGAATTCATTATACCCGGCTAATGTAAACATATTGCCGCGCGCATCACTTTGGGACTTTGAGATTTTTCTGTGTATATATGTATGTGTAGCTTAGGCGAGCGCCACGCAACCCCTATCACGGTCTTTTGCTCCCGGGCGCGATGCTGTTCCTTTTGTTGCGAGAGATATTCTTTTTTTCGGGTGGACTTAGGTCGATGGTGTTTTTTTCCGTAGTAGTATATAGTAAGTACATATAGGGGTAAGTGGGAGATGGGTATCGGGTGGTAGGTAGTGAGTGGGTTCAGTGATTTTCGCATTTTTTTGAGAAATCGGCGGGGGAGTGGTTGACTGTGATTTTTGAGGGAATTTTGTTGTTCTTTTTTTGCTTTATGGAGGGAAGATTGAGTACAAAGCAAAATATAATTTGTTATAAATTCAAGGGAGTAATTATGGTTTGGAAACCAGTTTATACTGACAATAAGTGCAACCATATTAGATTATGAATACTTAGTAATATTTTAAACATAAGAATTTGAGATTTGAATTCTTCAAATAGAGAAAAATTTTTTTAGGATCGGTAGATGTTCTTTGATTTTATTGATATAAGGTTGGGGCTGCTGATTTCTGCGATTTGTGGATTTTCATGCCATTTTGACGTTCAGCTTCAAACTCTTATAACTTTTGAAGGAATCAACAATTTTTAATTTTCGAAAAAGAACATGAAAGCTCTTTTTTTCTAGTTTCAATTTCTTTTTTAAAACTTTGAGTAGTTTCTGGGCTAAATGCCGGAGGTTTAAAGGTCTTTTTTTGCTAATTTCTACGAAAATTTCAATCTTAAAAAAAAATGTGCCACAAAGACGTTTTTAATTGTACACGATTTTTCCCGAATACTCTGTGACATGAGAAAGAAGAAAAAGCGCATTCGGAAAGTGTGTCTTCAAACAAAATTTTAACCAGTTGTGAGGACGCCTAAAGTTGAAATTATGTCTGAATTTCCTCATACTATAAATTTTCCCCACCAAACTCTCCCTTACTTTACAGTGTATTTTTACCACAAACTTCGAGCTAAAAACAGATCGGATATTCAACTTTACTTCCTTCAGATACTGTTCTGCAAAAAATGAAAAACTTGGTAACAAATATTTTGACATCCCTGCAGAAATGTTCGATCGAGTCGCGCTGCTAGTACTGCAGCTTATTACTTGCCTCATCGCGGACTTGCGGCCACCATACCTATCCCCGTGCATCGCCGGTAAACTTCGACAAAGAAGAAAATTTCGCTCGCTAAGAAGATCAAAATATTAAAAGCGCGCTCGCGGTGGTCGAGATTTTCGATTATTCAGCGATAAAAACGCGTGACCGGCCCGGACAAATCGCATTGGCTCGCCGCTGGCTGCGCATAATCCGCCCTCTAAGCCCTTCCGAAGTATCGGCAAAACTTCCTGTTATGCGATCGCAGGGTCCGATTTTCATAATTTCCCATGCGGAGGGAAAAAAAGAGGAATTTCCGAATGAAACTTTCATAGCAAAAGTTGCCGCGCGCGAAGTTTGAAAATTTAAAAGAAGTATTGTTACGGGCTCGTTTTGAGAAAGTTCAAAATTGAGGGTTTTTGGCCATTAAAGTATTAAAAGAAACTTATTATTGAAGAAAAATTGCCCGATGAAAATTATAATGATTCGGTGTAGCTGAGGTCGTACTCCAAGTTTTATAAAAATTACAATATGATTCTTAAAAAATGATGCTATTTTAAACTAATAGGCATTTTTGTCATACTTTTACAACTATACTGGCATATAAAACATAAACTTAAAAATAAAAATTTACTGTCTTCCGTATGCACGTATACTTTCTACACTTGTTAGGCCAGCAAGTATATACCATTACCCATCATACTCTTGATTTTAAAACCCATAATTTTCATTTAAATGCTATGAAACTCGAAAGGGAACCCTTCGGATATCCGAGTAAAGGTTGAGACAGAAATATTTTTGTCTCGTTAGACAAACTGTAAATGTATTTTATATTATATTATTAATATCACAATTTCTTAAGATAATTATTCAGCACTTTACTAGTACCTAATAACGAAATCATGCTTACTCGATAACTTACTTGGTGCAATAAAACATTATCAAAATAAAAATGTTAATTAAAAAGAATATGCACCGTCAATCGAACACGCGATATGTGCAAACCTATAAAGCCTGCATATACACGCGAACCTTTTTCTTTTCTCCGACAAGCCAACGACGCCTGTGTACACGGCTGTGGCGGCGGCGGCGACGACGACGAGGACGACGATCTAACGAGATAAGGATCGCGCGGAATCTGTGTCCCGCTCGAGTCAGCCGGCCGGGATCGAATTACCCACTTGACCGATTTGCCGAGTGCGTCGCAGGTCTGCTCCCCGTGGGCGCAATGCGGTGAACGCTCGTGTTCTTTCTTTTTATTATCCTCTCTTACAGAGGAGAGAGGTATAAAGTTGGCATGTCGTTCGTAAAGTCGAAAATTATAGTTGATTGAACGACGACTTCTACTGCTTACGTATAATGACATAATTATATAGTGAATTTATTGAGAAGCCATAACGATGCTAGAAGTTGTTTTTATTGATATGGTATTATTCGTCAAGATTTTATCGTTTTATATTGGGGATTATTTTCATTGTGCCAAAATTATCTCACTTGTGATTAATATATTTATGCGAACAATGGTTAGACGTGTTATTAAAATAATTGATAAATTCATCGGAACTATATAGCTTTAAAAAGAAAGACGGTTATCGGTTTTGTAAGTAGATACACTCGATTGTGCCAGACGCATGCGATATAATAATAGAATTTCAACTCCAAATTCACGAAAATCACGATATAACAGAAATAGTTTGTGTATATATCCTCTTTTAATAGAATGATGACGGAAATGTGAAGCCCAAATTAATGAAATCTTTGCGATTGGTCAAGTCCATTTAAAAGAGACCCGTGATTGGTCCAAATAAACCCCACATAGTTTGGAATTATGAAATATTTAAACTAAAAATATGAGTCATCAATATAGTATTAATGACTCAACATTTAGTTTTGCATAACAAGTAAGTATTAAAATGTTATCTGTTGTTTAATTTTTAAATTTTTAAACTCAAATTTCTAATCCAAGTTTTAATAAAAAATATTGAATAAATTTGAGGATGTTAAAAAGTAAAATAAATTTAAAATTCATAACATTCCCATATTCATTCCATATATAGGTATAATCAAGGTAGGATATAACGTAACAAAACACGCACCCACACTTACCAAGAATGGAGTAAAACACCATGGTTAATTTTTAACAACCTACACAATATCCTACCCTCCAAAAACTCCCTAAACCTTCTTCCACTTCCCTCTCAAAACAACAAAAACTTGATCCCTTCACAAAAAAAAGAAATCCTCCCACTACAGCCCCAATCGTTCGCGCCTGCGCGTCTCGCTGGGACTGCAGCAATCAGATGCTGATCTCTCTCTCTCTCTCTCTCTCTCTGTCTCTCTTCTCTATACCCTTTGCGCGAAGACAGAAAAAGCGATTTCCCCCGGTGAAAGGAGTAGACCCCCTGCGTGTGTACACGTCGGCGGCGAGTCTCGAGGATATACGCGCAGGCGTATGTGTACACTAGGAAAGGGCGAGAGAGAGAGAGAGAGAGAGAGAGAGAGAGAGAGAGAGAGAGAGAGAGAGAGAAAGGACACTATATATGTGGGGGGAAAGGATGAAGTAGCTGCGGAGGGAAAGGTATGAAAGGATACGTATATAGAGAGGGAGAGCTAGCGAGTTGTAGTTGTGTATAGTCGGCGGGAATTGAAGTTGCGGAGGACGGGGATGTATGTAAGGAGCGTGTCTTTTTATATTATACCATAAGCGTGTAAATGGCTTTGCGGGCGTGCGTTTTAGGTAGAAACGGTCTGGAGCGCATATATATATATAAAGAATTAGTCGGTGTGCGCGCATGTTGTTATACGCTCTTTCGTTTTTATATACTTCTTGCACTGTCGCTTTTGGAACAATAACAACTGCACAACTATCGCGCGCCATAATTCTTACTATTATACCTCATATATATTTGTTAATTCCAAAAGAACGGAGGAAAAATTATATAAGCTCTGCTTGTTTGCGCTCGCACGTACGCATAAGTGCCCTTAAACGCGCACCATGCGGCTCACACGCACGCGTGTACATATATACCAACACGAATTCACATCAGCGAGAGGGCAAGCGAGAGCGAGATGGAGCGTTCCGCACGCGCGCAGCCTCCCACTCCCTCTCTTTGTCCCTTTCTATTTCGCCCGCGCTCGGCGCTCTGCTATACTCTTCTCTCTCTCTCTCTCTCTCTCTCTCTCTCTCTCTCTCTCTCTCTCTCTCTCTCTCTCTCTCCACCACCACCAGCACCACTATCTCTCCACTACCTCTCCTCCATTTTGTCTTAACGCAGAGCGGGAGCGAGCGCGAGCGGTTGCTAGGCAACGGCCCTTAAGCTCCGCTTCATTTATAATTCAGCAGCCAATGCGGGCCACGCGCCACCCCCGCTCTCTCTCTCTCTCTCTCTCTCTCGCTCATTCAGGCCGCCCGCCGACGGGCTGCATCCTCGCGAGCGCTCCACACCCACGCTATATACTGCGCGCGCGCGTGCCAGCTATGTGTGTATATATATAAGGTTGGTATCCTGCGTGTGCAGGTATATGGGAGCGGCGCGTTGTTTCGGCAGATAGATAGGGAGAGAGAGAGAGAGAGCTTTTGGCTGCAAGTTTTTCTTTTTTTTTTGGTTCGGGAGAGAGTTTTTGGAAGCGCTAAAATGGTCTATCTTTTGTAAATTTATTAATTTGTTTCGCTTCTGTGACGTTTGGGATAATAAGTGTTCAAGCTAAATCTCTATTTGCTACTTTATTTCAGAGTCTTTTTTAGTAAAGATAAACTATAATTATTTGTTATTGGGAGTATAATTTTAGATAAGCGTTTTATTGACCGCTATATATGATTTTCATTTTACGGCGTAATATGAAAATATTGGTTTTTCCGTAATGCTTTATAAATAATAAAGCAACTTAAGGATTTAATTTAGGAATCATTGATTAGGTCGAATTTGCAAATTAAAAACTGTTTATCTGAAATTAAACGAACATATAGGTATAACAAAATGATTAGGATAAAAAATAATTTTGGAAAATAATAAATTCTTAATCAAGAATTATTTTAGTTCATGATAGTACCATAAAATAATGTTGAAGCTGTGTTATTAATAAATAATGGCAACATCAAATTGAATTACTTTTATGATATAATTAATTTTCAAATGATTAATAATAAAAATATATTATATCTCATTACGAAGAAAAATTATTTTTTTCGTTTTCAGTCGATCGTATAAAATAGATTATTGAAAAAAATGTTAATTATATTGATATTCGCACATGAAGAACATTTATACGCATATAATATCTTGAACATTATAATAATGACAAAACAGTACTCATTTTTCATTGTTGCTCTGACTATCATACAACGAAATATTTTCCTTGACAATAATCTACGGCCAATCGTCTATAACACTCCTTCGGCATTAAGCCGAAGATCATTATTTCGGAACTCGGGACAATTTCGGGCTCTCAAAGCGCGCGGGCGCACACTGCTACATATATCTATAGAGGCGGCGGGCGCCGTGGCACAACTCCCATATTACACTCGTGCATGATTTATGACGGCCTGAAGTGGTTTAGTTTGGAGCGAATCATTCGCCGCCGCCGCCGCCGCCGCTGCCGCCGTCGTCGAGCCGCTCACACGCGCGCGCGTGCGCGAGATATATAAAAGCTTATTGGATGATAGGCTCCTTCGGTGCTTTTAATTTCGACTTGGAATGCCACTTTGGCTTTAGGAAAACAAGCGGATATAGCAAGCGAGTCATATTGGCCGGAAAGATGATTGAATTAGGCGCGCAGGTTCTTTTTTAGCATATAAAAGTTTATATTTCGCAAAATGAAAGAATTTTAAACTACTCAGCACCTTCAAATTTCGACGTCAGTTGAATGTGTTTACAATTATATATATATTACCGAAATATAACTTGTTGACTTTGCATAAATCATGTTTATTATAAATGTATCGCAATTGTAGAAAAACTTGCAGTTTTCCATTCTTACATTTATTGTTGTACATATAATAAGAAGATCTGCCTAGCTTCTTCTACTTTTCCTGGAGTCATTGTAGAATTTGGCCTCCAGTTTTTGTGAAAAAGAAAACTTAATATTTTGATTCATAGCTTAATATTTTTTTTGCTATCACTGAAGTCTGCAGTATAAGTGCCAAAATCGATGATCTGCCGTTAACTGAACTACTGAATTGTAAAAAAAAAATTAGTATTTTATATATATATATATTTCTATTTTCTATTATTTGAATATATTTCAATAAATGAATCTAATGGTCATGCTGTCGAGTACGTGGTTAGTGTCGAAGGAAACTACAAGAATATGAGAAAATATGTTACTAAATTTTTTCCACTCTAGTTAGTAGACTAAAAATTGACAATCCCCGAAGAAAACTAAGGCGTTTCATCCGGACTATTGGAGTGGACTCATCAGTGATGGTCCAGTAGCCTCCATCAGACGTACGCCTACCGCAAGCAGTTCTGCGGATCAGATAGATTTTAATATAACTATAATATATTAATACACTTTCTTATAAAATGATTATATATTACTCATATTACCGCATGTGAAATTAGTCTTTCTATACAGAAATATATTATAGCAGACACATTATGTATCTCTGCCTCTTTAAGCTTTATAAAACTTTTATCGGAGACGCTGTAAAACTATAAATAGAACAACGCTACCTTAATAATTAACGTAAACAGCCTATACCGAACCTATACTGTAACTTTCCTTCTGTTCCACTTACATTGACGTACTTACAACCGCCGCAGCGGCATCGATCAACCTCGTAAATTAACCATTTTATATAACCATCATCCTTCCAGCATCATTCCCGGCGCACTTCATCAATTACGATTCCCCGCAATAACACTCAAACATTCATATCTTCCTCTTCATCAACGAGAAATCACGTAACTCCTCTCCTCCGACAGATTCTATAACTCTATATATACACTGCGGGCCACGCACGCGCCGTAAGGAAAAAAAAAAAAATTACGATCCGGATGTATACATATACATCATTCCGAACGGGCCGCTGAATCCCCCGTAAATCGCCATCAATACTTTATCACATACCAGCCAAAGATCCCGTACAACAACCCACTTATTATATATACGTGTGAGCGCCCCCGCGTGTTAACCTCGCCACGATATAACAATCATTAGCATCGTAAAGAAATAACCGTCGGCCCTCGCGCCTAATTTTATCGGGTAGACTCCCTCTCTCTCTCTCTCTCTCTCTCTCTCTCTCTCTCTCTTTCACCCGCGGCCGCGTTTTCTCCTCTCTCATGCACTCGTAATCATCTCATTCTCCCGGGCCTTTCATAATTAATTTCTTATTACACTCTTAACGCGCCGCTTTTACTACGGCGCGCGGCGCGCCGTAAAATCGCTTCAGACGTTTTCTCTCTCCCTCTCTATAGCTACTATACGCTATATGTATATACACACCTATACCCCTCTACGCACACCCCGCGAGAGCAAACTTTTCTTATCCTTCTAACCCTCGAGTGAGCTCTTTACGCGCAGGCTGCAGCGGGGCGCTACATGTTTCTCTTTTGATTTCTTTTTTGGATAAGAGAGAGATAGAGACGTATAATAGAGCATGGCGGGCGGCCGTTCCTTTATGATGAACTCCGCGGTACAATGATATGGCCTGAGTATTTGCGGAAAGGGTTGCCAGGTTAATTATGAGTGCGTTGCTTTTCATGAATAAGATAATGTAGATTGTGCATTATACTCTTTCATTCGTCCTGCTACTTATATGCGGAAGAAGAGCTTTGAAATGTTGGTTTTATAGCGCTAGTGAGATTTATAATATATTCAAATGTACATAATAAATACATATATCTTGTAAGCCATGCCTTATAAATTACATGTATGAATATATGACTGTCTAAATTTTACAGGGATTTTGAATAATTTATTAATTTGAAATTAATTAAGTATGAGTACCATGTCATAATTATACATTATATTAATTTAATTTACTATACACGGATGATACGACTGCAAACTGAAAACATTATTATATAATAACTACAAACCTATTTGATGTTAATACAACGCGTCATTTAACTATTGAAAAAACTCCTTGCCGCGTACGTAAATAAATGTTATTCATATAAGCTGCTATCAATCAAAATATTAATGTTTGCCTCATAACAACAAAAACCCAGATCTTTCCGTTTCGCGTTTTAAATTTTATGAGCCACACATATAGAATTATAGTTTAAAATACCGCTCGCTCTCTCTCTCTCTCTACCCTCGGCGAACGCAGCACAACAGCCGTAGAAAAGCCGCACATATATAGCGAGATTAGCAGCGGCCGCAAAGGGAAGCCAGCAGCGCGAAAAAAATCGCAACCCTCAATTACGCTCGCAGGCTCTCTCGCATTGCACTTTTCAGAGCGCCCCTCCTACTCCCGATCATTAAATATTTTCCCGCGTGAGTATTAATGGGAGCTCTCTCTCTCTCTCTCTCTCTCTCTCTCCCTCTCTTTCGCAGTCGATATATCGATCATTTTAGTTATATATCGTTTATTATACAGAGAACCACGTGCTGGGGTCGTTTTTTCTCCCGCGCGCGTCGTAGTAATTACCGGCGTGAATGCGCGCGCGCTCCTGTTATGTATAATATTATACACGATTGGCCGATCGTGCGGTTTGCTAAGCCAACGTGATCGGGGAAATCTGAAGGCGTGTGTTGCGGTCGAGGCTGTTGCGAGATGTGTGTTGCTGTTGCTGCTGACCACCGTTCGTGTGATCAGCTGGGGGATCTTATTTTTATTTTGTTTGTGTTTCGATAATTGATAAACGAGGCAGTCGTCTTCCGAAAGATGGCTTCGTATATAATCGTTAACTGGCTATATGAATTTTATGTGTACTAACTACTACTGCGGTTAATTCTTACACTTTAAATGTTTAAATAGCCGATAGTTAACGTTTATCGAACGAATTAAAGAACACGAGGAGGAAATTTTATACCGTACAGTCGACATAATGAAGTGGAATGCGATATATATCGTATCTTGAAAAACAAAGCTATACTGAAATGTCGAGATAAAACTGACTATTTTTACGGGACTAAATACTGCTAATATCTTCCTTCCTATTTTAATTTATATATTTGATCCCAAATTGTCGTAGATGTGAATAATTCGGATATGTGTATTTAGACCCTGTCAAGCTTTATTATTCATTTGGAACACACTTCCTAAACTATTTTACCATTTTTAGGAAAGTCAACCTGCAATTACTTAAATATAAATATTACGTTTCCTCGACACCTCATTTTCGTTAATCTTTTATTTCCTTCTTAAAATCTTTGAAATAAACGCAATTAGATATTATACATGCATAATAGCCATTTGCTATATATAACCATTAAAAATTAAACGAAAATTAAGTCTACAAAAAGAGTTATATATATTTTATGATTATTATATTTGTTCTGTTTTTTTTTATCCATCGACATTATAGTTGTACTCTAGCTGATATTTGATTAATGACTTAACAACAAATTAATACATTTATATTAGTATATATTATAACTCGATATATATAGCATCCCTATAAAAATAAAAATAATACTTGTTACAAATATAGATTCTCCGAAAACAGGCATTTATTAAACACGCAACGGCAAACCCTTGTATTATCTCGCAGCCCCTTTCGCCCACGCAAATGCTCCTCTCCCGTCTTACTCAACTTCCTTATAAGTACATATACCCGCGTCTCTGTGTGCGCAATCTCGCCGGGGCACTGCAAATCGAATTACAGAATTCAAAGCTCCCTTCCTCGATAAAACTGCGCCCATCTTCCGGGAATCTATATATATATATATATACACCTACATATGTACATGTATATATGCGTATACGTCAAAGGCAAAGCTGATAATACTCCGGCTATAATGCCCGTTCTCCTGAAAGAATCATCGTGTAACGTGCGCGTACACTGTAAGTAGACGCGGTGCAAAAACGCACGGAAAGGGTTTTACTTGGGAGCGCAGCCCCCCTCCTCCCGCCCCCTCATGAATGATCCACGTGTTGTACGTCGTCGACTTCGTCGTCGTCGTCGTTGTGCGAGTCTTTTGGACGAAGGCGAGGAGAGCGCAGGCATGAATGCATTGATGAGGCGAGAGGTAAAAATAATGAGTGCTTCTGTGTGTGTTTTGCGGTTACCATGAGGAGAAAGAGAGAGAGAGAGAGCTTGAACGTAATGCCTACTTTTGTCCTCAGCACTTATAAAAAGTATAAATTTTACCCTTTTATCCGTCAATTTTTTATTATCGGAAGTTACAATCGTGCATTACTTATCATAATTGAAGATTAGATAGCTATAAGGTATATATAGTCAGTAAAATTATACTTTTATTAAAATTTATGTAAGGCGACTCTGCATATGATTGGCTATCTTAAGCGGGAATTTTTTTTCTATTTTCTGCAAGTATGTTTATTAGAATAACTTAATAAATATAAGATATTAAAACATGGTTTAGAAGTAATGTTGACAATTCACACGAAACCAAATGTATAAAAAGAACGTTTCGTCATTTTTACGTTTTTTAATTACTCATGCGTCCAATTTTGCTTAGTGTGGATGAATTATCTGGAGAGTTACCTTATTCGAAAAGATTTTTTCACAATAAAGTATTGTACACTGTAAAAGCCACTCTATATTCTCTCTTTTTGTTTTCAACGTTTTACAAAGCTTTGTAAAGTCATTTATACAATATTAGTTGTGTATATTCGAAAGCGCTGCCCCAGTTCAGCGTTTTTTTTCCTTCCTTTTAATAAGGAGGAACAAATTTTCTAACAGAATTTTATTACGTTTCATGCGCTGATAGTTGCAGCACCAACAATATAAAAAAAAATTTACAATCGCTAATATACGCGAAAAACGATGAGCTTATATGATTATTAAGAAATGCAATTCATGCTTTCCATTCGCACAAACCGCGACCGAGAATTCACTGTGATCTTCTCAAGAGAAGAAACCAAAAGCACACCCGCAACCGCACGTATATACATCCCCCGACGGGTCCTTTGTACGTATACACACATATCCCTATTCGAATGAAACAGTAATAAAAATCCTCTGCTCCTCCTCCGTCTCCGGAGCGCCTACTCTATTCCCAGTGTCGAATTCGGTAAACGTTCTTACCTTGCATAATAAGCGCGGCCTCATGAACAATTCCCGAGGACCGCGCGACGCGTGCGACCCGAATAAAAGTCTGCGCGCGCGCGCCAAGTCCGATAAAAAGTCCTCCGCCCCCCCTCCCCCTCGGGGCGAGGGATTGCGCTTTGACTATCGATTCCGTTTTCCGGTATTATTAGATTTCATATGCGAGAGATCGCGAAGAATCGAGTGAATATTTGAAGGCTGCACGCAGAAAGAGCGAATTATACGCGGAGGAGATGGCTGAAGAGGAGAGGGGGATCGATCGGGGGGAGAGGATGAGGAGGACCGTCGCGACGTTTCGCTGCGTCTCTCTCTCTCTATCTCTCTCTCTCTCTCTCTCTCGCGGTCGCGTTCTATCTCTCTCTATATAGAGCGGCAAATCGAATTATACGCGGCGCGCACCTTCTGGGTTATATTTGTACATATTGCGCTGCAGCTTGGCATGAGGGGAGGAGATGGTCGAGAGGGATTTTGAAGGTTTTCAAATGGTTCCTGGGACATATATATTCGCGGTTGACGGAGGTGAAACGAGGTTTCGTTGGATTTGGATTGAAGAATACTGCTTTTCATTTTTGTAAATTGATGTGTGTGTAATTATAAGAGGATAATTATAGAAAAAGGTATCTCTATCTGTGTGTAAGGGCGGGATAAATGATTTTAATATTCATCGCAATGTTGAAGGTATTTTTTGTTAAGTTTATATTGTTGTTTGTGACTTGTTAATCGAAAGGCTTCAGCATCTGAATTATAGCGGTGGTGCGATACCCACGCTATTACTCAAAATTGGGTTCACGTTTTTCTCATTCAAATTTTAATTTTAAGAAAAAACTCTTTGTTACGTTGTAGTTCTTTATTAAACTTCAAACGCGTCAAAGAGAACGGGAACCCATAGAATTGAGTACATCACATCACCTTAATTGCAGAACATGAAAACGAATATATTTTCACGAGAAATGTATAATAAAAATTAAATTAAAGAAAAAATCTCAAAAATTCCTTAGCGCCCTGCCGTATAGGCGAGAATATTGTAGAAAATTTGCCACTGAAAAAGAAGCGAATCGACTGAGTACGAAATTCAAAGGATTATAATAGTTATCGAATATCCTTTTGCAAAGTATAGTGGGATTATATAGTAATCCAGTGACCGAAAGTTTAGCAGGTATAGCACAGTCGCCACCTCGGCCAATCACCGAAGTTAAGCAGTAAAGGGGCGGGCAGTACTTGGATGAGTGACCACGCATTTTTACTGCGACGACCTCGTATTATCTGTTAGGTGTAGACATTGCCTTCTCACAAATTGAGCGAGAGGTGTGGATAAATACAGTTTTTCGATGTCTAAGCCAACGGAATTGTGACCTAGACATCCAAACTAAATTATTTCAATACACCGACCATCCCGGGGCGACTCGTGTACATAAATGTCTGGTCTAAGTCTGGGCCAAGTCAACAAAAAGTACATAATGAAAAGTCTGGGTAAAGTATAGAATGATCGAGTTGGTCCAGACATCACTCAGACTTTTTTTACACGGGGGGTTTACCTAATTAGGATTTATCCTACGTGGTTTGCCTATAGATTTTCCTCAACTCACAGGCATAACCCTGGGCGAATGCGGGATGGATTAGGTAGGGAAAAAAGTGTATAGGTAAAAGAGAGGTCCTTCACGAAATGTATTTGGAAAAATCTCCAGAGCTTTTGACTTTCCCCCCCCCCCTTTTTTAAATTTATTGTTGCTATTAGTTTAGCGTACGAAGCACATAAACAAAACAGAGTGCAAAATATTCACTGATGACCTAGAAAACCAGTCCTGTAAACCACATTGGTGTGCCGCACACACTAAACTCTGAGCATGTAAAAAACTATCAAAAAAGGTCACTTTTCCGACTGTCCCAAAAAAATGGACTTTTTTTTAGATATTTTTTTCATACTCAAAATTTAGCGTGCACGGCACAACAGTATGGTTTACAGGACTGATTTTCTAGGTTAAAAATGATGATTTCCGATCCTATCCCGTTTATGTGTTTCCTACGCTAAACTAATAACAGCAATAAATTAAAAAAAAAGAAAGAAAGAAAAGTCAAAAGTTCTAGAGATTTTCCCATATAGGTGTGATGCAAATAATAGGAATGGATAAATAACGGTGTGGAGGATACGCTGGGCCCAAGAGGCTGCGTGGAAACCACCAATTTTTTTTTATATAAATAGTGCTCGAGTGGTATTGTTTGCGCAAAAATACATGGACATTCGTGATGACAGTTGGGATTGTAACATTGTTTTTACAATAGTTTAAGTTCCCCAGGAAAAATATTTCATGTTGAGTAAAAGATTTATACAAACTTTCTGATTTCCGTTGCGCATAAAGTTAATTAAACATTTCAAAATGTCCAAGTATATAAATATCGCACTTATTCAGTAAACTACTATCAGTTATTTGCAAATACATCATTTTATTTAAAAGCTATTCAGTGCAGCTGTTTAGAGATCTATTTCATACAGTGCAGGTAGCCGCGTGTATAGACAGAATATAACTGATAGCAGTGATAAAAGTTTCTTTTGTCCAAACACTATATGATGGTGCCAAGTTTACATTTTTCTGGCCCATGTACTTAATTCATTAAATATGTTTGATAATATATTGATTAGTGAGCCCAATAAAATATAATGAGTACAACTTATATCCCTGTAATCAAATTTTCATAATACATTAATAATTGTATTATCACGCCATTAGAATAAAGAGATTACAGTATTTTAATTTATATACTCTTTCTATCTTTCATATTTTTCACCAGCACGTTTCTTTTCCCCGTTTGAAAATCGGTTAAATAATTAAGGCCGATATAAATCAAGTATTCCAAGCTACCCGCATCCAGGAAAATGTAGAGCTGCCAGCTCCTGTCATTTTTTCTAAGTACATCACACAATATACATCAGCATGGCGAGTCGTATATAATGATACGTACGTGCGCGTAACGCTGAATTCGTTATTCGCGTCTCGTCGCGGCAATCATCGTGTTTACGTCTCATTTATTCACATCGCGCGTTTGAAATATTAACGGGACTTTTGTTTCTTTTTTTCTCATCTGTATTATAGACAACTATGCGTTTATTCTTATATACCAGTGAATATACCAACTCTGCGGTCGCGGCGCGAATTTACGATGCGGTCGTGTGAAAAATGCTTATTCCCGCTGGCTCTTTTTGCAGCTCGCGAGCTGTCAGTACGCCCAAGATCTGATTTTTTATTATTCAACCTGACATGTATTTTTCAGCTAGTCGGGCAAGTACTTTGATAAATAAGAAAACGTCGGGAGCTTGTCAATTACCGCACGTTTTCAGGCGTGTCTCTGTAATTTTATAAGCGAACAGATTCGAACGAACAGTAATAACTATTTGAAAGTTGATATGAAATTTTTAAGACAGAATTCAGATTGACGAGTGGAAAATGCTATAGTTATGTAAGTAGAATCTTTTTAAGATTTCATTGTAATAAACATTAAAATTTTATAAAATTGAAAATTTCTTTTTACAGAGTTACGTAAGATATAGGTAGAAAATTATTAAAATTGGTGCAAAATTTAAAAAAATTGACGGCTATTATTAATTCCACAATTATATATTGAATTCCGTAATATTGAATGCAGTGTATGAAGAAAAAAAGGTTGTCGAAGATATTCTACAATATTTTTAATTGGATTTCTAATATTTTAGAGTACCTATTGTAACAGAAATTAAAATTCTATTTTTCCACACGTCACTATTAGTTGATTAGCAGTGTTACTTGATTAGAAAATTTACATTCAAGGTATTTACCAATCCCAGAATTTCCTCATATAACATGAAATTCGTGGTAATTATTATCGAAAAATTCTTTCCGTGATGTATAGGGTGCAAAAAGAGCATCTCGCACAAAATCATCAAGGTCGCTACCAGCGCGCACCGACAACGCCTCAAAATTCAACAGCGCTCCATATCACTGCGACCTGTCCTGCCTCAGCGAAAAGATAATTTGCAATCCTCGCCATACACGAGCGCCGCTGTCCGACCCGGCCAAAGCCATTTTGCAGGAGCGCGCGTCACTGGTCATCCGACCGCGAGCCACCAGCCGGCCATCTCTTCCACTTTCCCTATCCTCCGCTGCTGCTGCTGATATGCACGGGAACAAATCCAGCGCGCGAATCCCTCAATCAGGCTGCGCCGCTCCAAGACAGCAATAATCGCATACTTATTACAGAGCGAGAGAGAGAGAGAGAGCCGGCGAGCCATCAGCCTCCCAAAATCGATAGCTACATACACACATATATATAGACGCGCGCACTCATATCCGCTCGGACTGGCGAGCATCGTAATCCAGGGAGAAAATCGAGCCGCCAGTGTACAGCTTGGCCAGGGCAGGGCCGAGGGCAGCTGCGGCGCTGGTGGTGACCGCTCGCAGTCGCATTAGTTAGGACTAACAACGCGCGCGCGCGAGCGGGCGGACAATCAAAAGCTGATGGCCCATGATTCGCTATGATAATGAAGCATGAATAGCGCATGAGCTCCGGCGAGCTGGGGACGCCCTCTCTATCTCTCTCTCTCGCTCTCTGTCTCGCCTGCATGACGCTGCTACTGCCGGCAGTCGGCGCAGGGTTTAAGGGGGCTTGCAGGATTGCAGAGCGAGAGAGACGGGGAGCGGCCTACTGCGCAGAGCGCGCGCAGCCTCGATCGAAGCGAGCCTACCGGCTATAGCTGTATGTGTATATATACGTGCGCGTGGGAGGAGGAGAGAGAGAGAGGCTTTCTGCGCCGGAATTTCTGGTTATATCCTGCGCAAGTGCAGCGTTTCTTCCTCTGTGTCGCTCGCGCGCGTTGTTCGCGTTACCGTTATGGTGGACACGAGCTTGCAGCTGGGTTGGGAGGAATGTTTGTCAATAAGTAGCTTATTGGTAGTATGCGTTCTTGGATAGATATGGTGTGGGGTTTGTAGAAATTTGAAAAAGAGATGGAGATGGGGAAGAGTGTGGTAGGGAAAAGCTTTTAATGTTATAAATAATGAAAAAGGATTTAATTTAAAGAAGCGAGTGAGTGTTATAGTAGAGAAAGGTATTGTTAAGAATGATTTCTAATTTAATGACTGACTAAATTTATATATACTATATATTTGTTTTCTTATATTATTTTTACCCAAGTGAAAAAAATAAGTATAGATTATACATAAATTATGCATAGATGATTATGCATAGGATTGGCGTGGCATAATCTATATATAATTTATACATAA